>BDMV01000001.1:59853081-60012403 GCA_008326285.1 Oryza officinalis | reverse complement strand
GAGATAGGCCCAGACATGTGGGTCCCATGTGAGTCCCACGTTGACTTAATGTTGTTGACTCTGATCAATTAGCCACTGAGATGAATTAGTCGCTATATTGCCACGGGACCTTCTATATACCGATTTTGTTAGTTGAGAGATGCGTTTTATCTGATATTGTGATTTAGGAACGAAATTTGAACTGAGCGTCAATATAAAGGACCTAAAGTGCACTTATTCCGCCAGGAATTCTTCTCAGATTGGGCATTATGGACGCTTTTACAGAAAACAGGAGCCATAAAAAAAAAGGGAGCCATACGGCTGCGTCGTAATTGATCTGAACCATGCGCAAGCATTTCTCAACTTTGCTTTGTGGCAATGCATCCATCTTCAGAAAGGACACCAGACACTGATCAAACCAAAATTAAGTGTAGGACCATTCCATATCACAATACAACTTACTAGTTCATAGACTTCCATATAACGTGCCATATTGGAGCAACAACATTTTGATTTACATCAAGATCAGAAATCACGACCCGTTTCTATGATGCAGGAAGCACTAGGCCGGCTAATCGCTGACACGATGGGACTCTAGTGCACCTCCTCTTCCTTGTGGGTGTAGATGACGCAGTCCGACTTGGGGTACGAGACGCACGTGAGCACGTACCCCTGCTCGATCTGCTCGTCGGCCAGGAACGACCCGTCCGACTGGTCGACCTCGCCGGAGGCCAGCTTGCCGGCGCACGTGGAGCACGAGCCGGCCCGGCACGAGTAAGGCAGCTCCAGGCCGGCCTCCTCGGCGGCGTCGAGGACGTAGGTGTCCTCGGGCACCTCGAGCTCGCTCTCCGCGCCGTCCGGTCCAACGATCTTCACCTTGTGCACCGCCGCCGCGGACGCCCTGAACCTGCCGGAGATCCGCGCGCCGCCCGACGTTAGCTGCAGGTTCCCCGGACGCCGCAGCAGCTTCGGGGGATCAGCGACGACGCAGCGCGCGTTCTTGGTGATCAGCGTGGAGAATGCCCTGCACCTGACGCCCGACGCGGCAGGGACGAAGCATGTCGCTGCAGGAGCAGGAGCAGGCATGGTTGCCATCGATCTCGCCGATCCTTTCGGTAACAGATGGCTACCAAAACGCTGGCCGGCAATTAACCAGATGAGATGAGTGGATTGGTACCAAGAAGGCAAGCGAACCTAATTTTAAGGTCGGTACAGTAACAATAAAAATGGCTCTTTCTTTAGTGAGCAACGCTAGTTCACCGCTGGAGCAGAACACGCGCGCAGCACATATATATTAATAGCCGTGTGCCCCTCAACTCGGTTGAGCTGCACCAGTAGCAACCTCGCCGTGGTGGATTACATAGAACGTGGCTGTTGTCCGGGGGAAACGGCCATTGGTAGAGACTAGAGAGACGAAGGTACTGGAGAGTACGAGGATGGCCGCATGATCAGAATACGTTGGGAACTTGGGATCGATGCCCGTATAATACAGGTGTCAATGTCGTGCCGGCAGCAGGCGAGACGCGGGGGAAAAGTGCCAGGTAGTGGCTTCCTGGTTGCAGACGCCGTCTCGCGTCTCGTCGCGTCCCCTCGGAAGGCCAAGGGCCGGAAGTTGAGGGTGTAAAAGTTGGGCCCAACCGGCACGATCCGAGTGGACTCCTGGCCCAACCGGAACGTACCATTACGTATGGCCGTTCTAAATGCCCTGAGAAACGAACTAGTAGTGGTACGTAATTGTCGTAATCCCGTGCTCCGTCTTCGTTTTTTCTCGTTTGATCATGGCCATGATTTTGTAGGCGGTGGCGCGTGTTGGTATGCATCCCAGTTCAGTGAACCTCCCTCCACGGTATTCAGAAAAAACACGAGAGAGGCTTCCAGTCTAGCAAGCAGCCACAAATGGCACATGCTAAAACAGAATCGACAGATCTCGAACTGTAGAACACACCAAACACGTAATTTCTCACATTTTTTTCTGCTCCTAAATGAGTATACAAGCCTGCCATCTTATTGTGTTTACTTTGTTCTGAAATGCGTAGAAACTACGTCGGCGCGTGTGTTTCTGCACGAACGCCGCCCTGACACGAGCTTTACCTTGGCTAGCTCAAACGCTGGACTTCACCTTATCGCTGTACCCAGTGAGCCCGTCATAGTACCGCGACCACAGCATGATCCCTCCGTACTTGGGTGACTTCTTCACCACGGGGAGTACCTTCGACACCAGGTCGCTCGTCTCCACGAACCCACTGCCGGCGGCCTCCGGCGCCGCCGGGAGGCCGAGGAACACCCGCCCCGCCGGGATCGACGTCCACTGCTTCCACGCACTCGCCAGGTTGTCCACGCCGTTGGCCGAGCTGTACTGGCACGGCGGGTTGTTGTAGAACTGCACCCACACGTAGTCGAACAGGCCGGTGCGGAGCGCGACGCCGAGCGACGCGTCCGGGAAGGGGCACTGCGGCGCCGCCGTCAGGTACACCGGCTTCTTGCTGCGCCCCTGCCGCGAGTACGCCTTGAGGTACCTGGCCAGGTCGTCCCAGTACATGCCACCGCCGCTCTCGATGTCGAAGTCGATGCCGTCCATGACGGCGTCGCCGAGCGGCCTCGACGGCGACGTGCCGCCGAGGTAGTTGTTCCACAGATACGCCGCGACCTGCCTGGCGTCGTCGCGGGACGACAGGCCGTAGTTGCCGACACCGCCGCCGATGGAGAACATGACCTTGATGCCGAGGCTCTGGCACGACTTGATGTCGGCGCCCACGCCGGTGCAGCCGTTCGACGCCGGGTCGCAGTGGCCAGCCAGGTTCAGCACCGGCGTCTGGCCCTTACCGAAGACGGGCAGGAAGGCCACGATGACGAACCTGTAATTACCGGTCGCGCACGTCTGCGCCAGCGTGCCCTCGTTGCCGTTCTGGCCCCAGTAGATCGCGATGTCGCCGGCGCGCGCTCCGGCGGCTAGCCCGGCCAATGCCACCACCACCATGATCAGCATCTGCATTGCCGAAAACATTCTGCTCGTCATCATGGTGATTCTCGATCGATTCTCACTTCTACTCCGTACTACATATGCCTCACTTCTACTCCGTATTACATATGCCTCAAGGTTCTTGATGTATTTATAGCCGAATTCAACGAGGTGAGAACACTAGTAGCAGTGATGCAGCTGCGAGGTGTGTTCCGCGATTTCATCATTTGTTAGGTCCGCTCGCCGTCGCAAGTTGACCGGGCAAGAACAGAACAAGTGAGCAACAAGATAAGAAGAGAATATGTGGTGGGTGTTCGGGACCTGCCATTGCCAATATGATATTGGCCAATCAGCGCATGCTATGCACAAGATGGTGGCCTAGTGTCGGCAGTGGTTGACCGTTGACGTCCGCGAGCTTGGTCCTCGGTTTGAGCACAGCTTCCACTTATCACGCGGCCCATACCAATCACGAGATGCGATGGCCACTTTCTATTATGCTTTGTCAAACTGCTTCACTTCGTAAGAGTTTTTTCTCGTGGTTGGCTGGTTGATGCCATCATGCCACTGCGTGCATTGTTCATCGATTGATCAATGGCAGCCGCAGAGTGCGCCGTACTCCAGTAGGTAGACTGAGTACAACGGAACGGAAGGATTCTTCCCGGAAACACAGGATGATCTTTTTCTAATGCCTAAAAAAAATGGATGCAAGAATTAAGAAGCCTACTAATGTTAGGATTGCTCTGTAACTAATCAGCAGTATGGCAAATTTTTTTTAAAAAAATGGCATTTAGCATGACAATAGAGAAAAAAAAATATTTTGCAGCGAGTTCAGCCAGTGAAATGGACAAGCTCAAAACTGTTTGATGATCAAACAAACCGTCATTCAATCTTTGCTACTCACGCACTACCGGAAAAGACCAAATATTTGAGCTAATCCGACGATTAACAACTTTAACGCATGAGCCTATTTAGCTAATTAATACTCCGTTCTCTCCTGGACAGAGGAATAGACAATCAGCCGAACGAATAGTGCGGGCTCGTTTGCTGCTTTCGTTCTTCGTACTCTATCCAACAAGACAAAGTAACATTTTGATTTATGCAATCAAATGAAGCGGGTAATGTGGATTCACGTGACGACCAGCTGATTGGTAGTTTTGGATAGTACGTATTTTTGGCCTGCCAAGTTCGTGCTTATCGTTTTCAGCAGAAAAGCAGATTGTCGTTGCAGAGCAGAGTCACGACCACAATCCGAAGTTTCTGAACATGTGCAATGATGATCAATAATTTGAGATATATGCAGTGCTACAAGTATAAAGATGAACTCACATGAAAACCTTACAAATTTCACCTGCCACAAGCTCACTTGGGAAAGCAGGGGAGCTATTTTTCATCAAAGTAAATAGAATAACTTGACTATTTAGAGATAGCGAGTAATGGGCTCCCAAAGCTTCAAATAACAGACGGAATTCAGTTCAGGTAGCCCAAAATTTTGACTCTGGAAGTCTCAAATAGCGGTATATATCTCATCGTAGGCGTCAGCTTTGTGTAGAAAAACATATTCATAAAAAATTCAAAATCCTTGCTGTTAGTTCTTCTATTTGAAAGCATGCTCTTAGTTCTTCTATCAATGGAATATTGCAGTATAGTGATAAGCAACAAAAAGATGACAACACTGACGACTGAAACAGCTCAGCTGGCTAATTTGCCTACTTTACCAGGTACCAGTCCAGCGGAGGTTCAGTCATACGTTTACTTCTATTGTACAAACAGAATAAGATTTGCTGATTGGGGTGAAGGGAAATATTTAGGGCTCGTTTGGACCATACGAATTTTAAATAATTTTTAAAATATTGGATTTCTATAAAAAAGAATTCCTATATGTTTTTATTAAAACATAGTATAGACGCAAACACTTATATACACGCACACATACTCACTCATATAAACAGACACACGTGTCGTACCCTTATAAGTATTTCCAAAAGATTGGACCAACATATTTTGAGATTGGCGAAGTACCATAGGCAACTCGTTGTTGACTAGTATATCATCTATCGCTTGTTGGAGTTTAATCACTTAATCTAATCTTAAGTCTAGCCTAAACATGATCATCTCTTGCTTATGTGAAATTTAATTGATCTACTGACCTTGATGTGAAGCCATTGAAGCCGATGTTTGGTTTTGCTTTTGTTCCTTTGGTTCTTCTTCTTTCTTCTTCTGTTTCTCTTCTTCTTGACAGGAACACTTCTAGAGATGCATCACGAATCCCTTCCAGTGTTAAAATCGATTGGGCGATCTAATTTAGGGTTTTAGGGTTGAAGAGGATTCGGTCAATCTTTTGCCTCTTCTCCTCTTTCTTACTCCCTTCCCTTCGTTCCAAATTATAGGACACCCTCTTTTTAAGGAAAATCATATTCGGTAACTTTTGACTACTAATCATACTAACCATATCTATGCTAAGTATTATGCACGTTATATCACTAGATTCATATTTTCAAGTACTTTCAAGTGATGCTAATTTTATATTCGTTGGGAACATAATATGAAATAAATTAATAGTCAAAGTATGTCATTGAACACCGTGCAAAAAAATATAAGTCTTATAATTTAAGACGGAGGGAGTATATAGCGACACTGGTGAGGCTCGAGGGTTTATCTCCATCTAAATTCGAGTCCGTTTTATACCGATCGCACAAAACAAATTTTATCTCTTAGTTTGTTTCTTGTTAGAAAAAGAAACTGGTGGTTTTATCTCCTTTCTAACCCTTATCGACAGTGAGTCAATAAAGTCAACCAACATCGCTGAAATAATAATTACCCCGTAAATGTGAGCATCCGTATCAAGTCTTAAACTTGAACTTGAACTTGAGTAGGAAGGTTCTATCATAAAAAACCTAATCAGTTGAGTTACGTTAACTTTGCCAGAGAAAGAATTCCTATATGGTTTCTTTGGAGCAAAGGAACAGTCATCCCAAATATCTTTCAATTTAAAAGTTCCCTAGGTTTGTCTCAAATCATAAGAATTTTGAAACATTTTCAACATGAGAGTCAACCTCTTGAAAAAAAATCCTTTGTATCCATCTCTTCATTATAATTCCTATGTTTTTCATGTGTTCCATCCAAACAATTATTTCTATGTTTTTTTATATTTTTTATTTATAGTATTTGATGTGCCAAGGTACTCAAATCTCATATTTTTTTTCTTATCCATGTGTTTCGAAAACTCTGCATTCCAAAGAGCCCTTAAACATAAAGACATTTAGATATAATTAACAACCTCGAAGAGTTCAGATATCTAGGTGTCTGGTTTTAATATAGAAATGAATATTATTTTCAAGCAGGAAATGCTTACATATTTATATTCTCTCAACACATCTACTTAATCTCTCTCTCAAAACAAACATCAATTTAAGCTGCAACAAATGGTCACCTTTTTTATTCATCATATAAACGACAGTGGCGAACGAATGAAATCAAACCGGGGAGAATAGTAAGCTACGGTCTAAACGTCTAACCGCAAGCAATCAACTACACATCACAGTGCTACAGAAGTACAGATTACAGATACGTGACAGCACAGTCACACACTTAGACTGTAGTGATGCAGTACGTTACGTAGGTGCAGACGCGCCCGGGAACGTATAATAGTAGAACACGTGCATATATAGTGATCACACGTGGCTCTTGATGGCGGAGCTGTAGCCAGTGTGGTCGTCGTAGTACTTGGACCACAGCATGACGCCGCCGTACTTGGGGGAGCCCCTGATGAGCGGCAGCACGCGGGAGTTGAGCTCGCCGGCGGGCACGAACCCGGTGCCCGCGGCGTCCTTGGATGCCGGGAGCCCCAGGAAGAGTCGCCCCGCCGGCACCGACTCCCACTTCCTCCACGCGTCGATGAACGCGCCCCGCCCGGCGCTGAACTGGCACTCCGGGTTGTTGTAGAACTGCACCCACACGACGTCGAACAGCCCCGTGTTGATCGCGCCGCCGTCCCACTCGTCCGGGAACGGGCACTGCGGCGCCGCGCTCAGCACCACCCTCCGCCCGCCGCTCTTCCCCAGGCTCTTCAGATCCCTGTTCACGATGAGTGTGATTAGCTAACGATGGCCGGTGAGTACGTAGGAAGATGGCCGGAGCCCGGAGCTGGTTGGTTACGTACCTGGCGAGGTCGTCCCAGAACTTGGCGCCGCCGAGCTCGATGTCGAAGTCGATGCCGTCGAGGACGGCGTCGCCGAGGGGACGGGACGAGGAGGAGCCGCCGAGGAAGTTGTTCCAGAGGTACATGGCCACCTGCCGGGCGTCACCGGGGGACGAGAGGCCGTAGCTGCCGTCGCCGCCGCCGATGGAGAGCAGGACCTTGACACCTCGACGCTGACACGCGCGGATGTCCTTGCTCTGGCCGGTGCAGCCGCCCGATGTGGGGTCGCAGTGGCTGGCGAGGTCCATCCGCGGCGTCTGGCCCTTGCCGAACTTGGGGAGGAAGGCGATGATGACGAACTCGTAGTTGCCCGACGCGCACGTCTCGGCCAGCGTTGCCTCGCCGTCGTTCTGGCCCCAGTACACGGCGATGCCGCCGGCGTGGCACGTCGCCAGGAGCGCCACGAAGACCGAGGCAATGAGCTGCATGGGAGTGATCAGTGGTTGGCTCGCCGGCATGGCTGCCACAGCAAGTACTGTGCGCGCGTGTATGCTGGTCCTGTGTTGTATGTGCGTCGTGATTCGTGAATGGGTGCCGGAATGTGCTTAGACGAGCTCTCTTTTTATAGAGGTTTTGAACTTTTGATGGTAGTTAACTGGTTAATCACATCTACACGAGCGTCATAGCTTTCGTGCCGTGTCACATTGGCATTTGAATTTACCGGGAGTTGTTGCGGTGAAGTAAGGTTGAAATGAACGCAGAAACATTCCGTTACGGTCGGTGCACGACTATGCTTAGCTTACCCGTGGACTCTGGTGATTTGAGTACAGTATTATTTAACGACCCAACAAACGCTCCACCGTACTTAGCTGAATGACAACGATACATGAGACAAAGCTGCCCCTTTTCTGTCCCAACAGCGTACCAGACAAAAGATTATACAGTATCTCATCCGTAATCTCGTTGTTTCTCATTCGTAATGGTGAAATTATTGGCAATTTACCATAGGTTGTTTACTAAGGGGATTCCGGAGCAGATATATTTCTAGTTTTTACAGGTTGAAGCAGGCATAAGCGAAGGCTAAGGGCTTGGATGCTCCATTTTGCCAAACATTTTTATGGCACCAAATTTGTTGGCCAGAAGTGTGGCAAGTTGTGGTAAAAGTTTGTGAGTATGACATGTGAGGACATAAGCTAGAAATTAAAATATGACATATCAAAGTGCCTAGCCACAAGTTGGACAAATTGTGGCATCCAACCAAACACCCCCCAAAATCTTAAAATGGGGCAAACTCCAAAGAGTTTCACTGGGATGCTCCACGGCTCCACTACGGATACACCAAGATTCCTCGGTCCAGTTGAAAATGAGCACAGCGAATTAGCGGCTTAGTGCCTACTAACCGGGGAAGGTTTAAACAACATGTCAACGCAACTATCTCTAAGGTCGCAGAAATCACGACGCCAAGTGTCACAAGCTTACCAGTCTGGAAAGAATTGTGATTCACAGGCTGATTCTAAGACAATAGTATGGTGCAAGGACAAAATAATTCGCACAGCAGGTTACGGACCACTCGGAGTACACAGAAAGATTTCAACGGATGAAGTCACGCTGTTCGATAACACAGAAAAACTCTGAGCTTGTTGCACAAAAAATCGATAGTTGGGAAAATAGCAAAAGTTCCAAGTAGGGAAGTCTCTAGAAACTCAAGAAGCCTGAAGAAAACCATTTAGAACACCCGGATCACCTTTCCCATAGTGCTCTTCAGGTACAAGCATCTCACCTGTACATATATTAAAATGCCAATCATCAGACTATCTTAGCTCAAGTCAAGGATATAGATAAATGTTTCACGTACATGTTAAGGAAAATGTCGAGTACTTACGTTCTGCCAATTCTTCTTCAAAAGAGACACAAGGAAGTTCACGCTCATTTGCACATTTTGGAAAATTTGCTTCTCCTCCATAGCACAGTTGCCTACAGCAACACCCATGCAAAGAACCTTTTTCAGCTGGAACTTAACTGTAGCCTTAGTCTCGTTAACCTTGGACTCAAGGGATTCCTGATGAGTCACCAACGTTGGGAACTTGCCTGCCGTAGTACACCATATAAGAGCACAGCAAAGGCATCACATGAAAGCAGAATTAAAAAAAAAAAGTTACTAATGCTAGAACAGAAGATATCAAGTGGAACCTTTTTTCTCTGGTAATTGAGAGGTACCCTACATGGTATAAGCAATTTGGCCACATGCTAATTGTTCGTCAATTGGGAATTAGGGATCCCATTGTTTCTAAGCAAAGCAAAAAACAAACTAATTTCCTCAAAAGCCAATGTCATTACAAACAAGTAGCAAAGTTCAGAAATCATCTACAATATATGGACCTGAGAATATCTCAATGGACAATTTGAAACCAGGGAACCTCATTCGACACAATTATGTAGCTGCTTTTCAATAAAGACCCCCCACAAAGAAGCAATCTTAAAAAGATTATAAAACACAGTATATTTGGCCAAAGTTAGTCAGCTGTCTATGATTGCGAAAAACTCAAGTCCAACAGCTATCTCAGTAGTGCAATAGATGGAACAAGGTACTTGCCTGCCTTGTTAAGACCAGGTCCAAGAAGTCGGGGAATCTGCTTAATGATGGCCTCAGATGCAAGGAAAGCATGATATTTCTTTGCAAGCTTCTTAACTAGCTTCTTGTTTTTGTTCATCTTCTTGAGAGCTTCCACATCCATATAGTCTAGGCCCATTTTCTCTGCCTGCATAATAGCACAAGTAACAGAGAACAGGAACATCAGCATCCGTATGTAGGGCAAATAGCAAAATATCATTGGATCTAAGCGGGCTACTGGTGAACAGGCATTCTACTAAGAGAATAAATCTTTCACATAGCATGGAGGACTCCAAGGAAGAAAGTGCTCCAGATTTTTGCATCAAGGAGCGATGGAGGTACTGTACACACACAAAAGTAGTCTTTTATGCACACAAGGAAGCCAATGCAAAACTGATAGAAGAGTACAATACCTCTTCAACATGCTGAGCATCACCAAGCATGCAAACCTTCATCTTAGGACGGGGGATGTGAGGCAGCTTAACAGACCCGCTGAAACGCTTATCCTTTTGAGGGTCATAGTTCTTCAGTCCAATCTGCAGTTCAATGGTTTCCACGAACTTGCGCTGCTTCTCGCGGGATTCATTAGTAATTTGTGAGATTGCCTCCCTCAGAGCATCACTCTGCAACTTACTGAAACACAAAATTAAAACAAGTTAATTGCATGATTAAATACGGAACCACCTGAGGTTATGTTGCATACTAAAATGTGTTGTCTATGGTTTGGCTCTACGAAGAGCACCAAAGCAACTAGTGTGAAAGGCCATTTCGACATTAACCAGCTTACGCAAATGCATAAATACTTAAAAAATAAGAAAGTACATATACTAGAGATTTCCCCTTAAATTCCCAAAATCTGGAGTTGATCATTGAAAAAAGTTTGCAGCAGAGTTCTTACACTGAATTCAGATTGCTGCTACTCCCAATTATAGTACATACAGTTTGCCTTAATAAAATAAAAAGGATCTAATTCGACAACTGAACTTAACAAGAGTTATAAAGACCGGCCACATCTCACACTGAAACCTTCATTGTAATCTATTCGTAAAGTATAGACACATCAGACGCCAGCTTCGAGCCCAAACAACGGCAAAACCAGCCGACAGATTAGACAACATATACGTTACTATAAAACGCGAAACAGAACCAGACAGATTGATAGCCATGACATTGCTACATTAGCAGCAGCAGCGCGGAACTATTTCTCCGTTGCTCGCATACAAAGCAGCACGCAGCCACGACGATTGGACACGACGAGGAAGTGAATCCGTACCTCATGGCGCCGGCGGTGCGAGCAGACTGCTCCTGCGCAGCGAGGGAGAGGGAGACAGGATGAGACGAATGCAACAGGCGGCATCGAGAATGGACGAGAGAGAGGAGGAGGCTTACCGCGACGAGGAAAGCTGGCGGCGGAGGCGGAGGCGGAAGGCGAAGTGGCGGCGGCTGTGCGCTAGGGTTGAGGAGGAGTTCGACTTGGTGTTGCTTTTGTGCTTTTTCTTGGGCCGGGCTTCGTTGTACTATTGGGCCCAACGGCCCAAATAATTCTCCTCTTTTTGAACCGGCTGGAAAAATACTCGGCTATCGCAATTTGCACAAGGGCCCTGCCCGACCGACGTCAGCAACGCGTGCGTTCGTTGGCGTCTGCTTGTCTCCTGAGATTTTCCCCGTCTTTCCACTGTTCTTCCTCCCCTCCCTCGCCGTCCTCCCAATTTGTCTCTTCCCCTAATTTCTCCCCCAATTTCGTCCCTTCTCGGGTCTCGAATTCGTCGCCGTTCTTCCTCGCGATCTGTCGCGCTCCATCACCATCGGCGACCTGGCGCCCGCGCCGCCGGCGCTGGGGGGCGCCGGAAGCCTTCCTCTCGTCGAGAGGCGTCGCGGCCCCCTTCGCCCCCCCTCTCCGACTCCCCGCGTGCTGGGCTAGCGTACGTGCAGCATAGATCCATCCGGGTTTGAATTGATTTCTTCTTTTTGTCGGTAAGGAAACCTAGCTTTGCTTACCTTGATTTTTCATTTCGATCTAAATCTTTATTTATGCCCGTCGTTCAGTTAGTGGTGGAATTATTTGCTGCGCGTTGCGCTACTAGCCTGATAGAATTTATCAATGGTTGGTGATTCCATGATTAGGTACTTATTCTTCATCAGAGCTCAAGATCAACATGAGTTGAACCAAATAATTTTGGTACCCTAGGTGCGGGCGCAGTTACTTTTTTCCAGAAATCTATGGGGTTCAACTGAATTTTCCATGCCCTATGTTAAGTCTGCCGCTGCTCCTCTGGATAGGAAAAGTTTCCAATTAGGTTTTACCTGATCAGGTTGGGTAATTTTTCGGCGGCCAATATGGAGCACCTTCCTGTTGAAGTCATTGGCAACATTCTTGCACATCTTAGCGCTGCACGTGATGTCATGGTTGCCTCTGGGGTGTGCCGGAAGTGGCGGACGGCATGCAGGAAGCACCTCCATTCATTATCGTTCAATTCTGATGACTTCCCTCGTGACATGACTACACGCCAGCTGGAAATTGTCATCACACAGACTATATTTCAGACCATGGGGCTGCAGTGTCTCTCTATTCACATAGATAGTACCCATGAGTTCTCGGCAGCACCTGTGATTGCATGGCTCATGTATACCAGGGAAACACTCCGGAGCTTGTCTTACAATGTTCGGACAAACCCTAATGTAAACATCCTGGAGAAATGTGGGAGGCAGAAATTGGAGGTGTTGGATTTAGACCATAACTCAATCACTGGTGTTGAACCAAGTTATCAGAGATTCACTTGTCTGAAATCCCTTTCTTTAAGGCATGTGAGCATTTCAGCCTTGGATTTGAGCCTTTTAGTGGCTGCTTGCCCAAAGATAGAGTCACTGGCACTTGATTTCCTTGAGGTTGTCACTTCAGATCCACAGTCTACAATGGAGCTGACTAGCCATACCTTGAAGAGCCTATTTGCAAAATCTGTTGGTGTGGACAAGATCATACTTGATGCAGATAATCTGGAAGTTCTAAACCTAAATGCTTTGAACCTTGATTTGTTTGAGCTCATTGGGAAGGGTACTCTAAAGCATCTCAAGATTGACGATGTTAGTGTTACACATATGGATATTGGGGAGAGCACAGATCATCTGGAGGTAGTGGATGTGAGTAACTTTACTATAGTCCGGCCAAAGCTGTACAGTATGATATCCAGAGCACCTAACTTGCGGATGTTACGGTTTTGGGGTGTTGTGTTTGATGATGAGGATGAGATTGTGGACTCAGAAACCATTGCTGTTTCATTTCCTCTTCTAAGGCATCTTTCATTGAGTTATGAGTTACGAGATGGGCTACTTCATTATAGCCTGCAAGGATCGTCACCGCTGGAGAATGTTTCAGTCTTGGAACTTGGTTGGACAGTTATAAGTGAGCATTTTGGACCCTGGGTTTTTGGAATGATTGAGAGGTGCCCAAATCTCAAGAAACTTGTCATTCATGGTGTTCTTTCTGAGGCAAAAACACGCGAAGAGCGCCAGATGCTAGCAAGCTTTACCTCATTTATAGTCTGTCTCATGAGGAGGTATGTGCATGTCGATGTACAATTTGAGTACGAGTGATCATTGTCCAAGTTGGGTGGGCATTCTTGCCCTAGCTCATTTGAGTCATACCATCAGGTAATCCTGGTTTTTGGACTTGAATACAGTTTTGTATAGCCTCATACAGTTCTAACCTTATGCAGTTCAATCACTGTAATGTGCATTGTAGAGATGGTTCATATTGCCTCATTGTTCAATATTTTCCTGTAAAGTACTTCAGTTTTTTCTATAAGTAAAATATTTCATTGCTGCATCAGATTTCATGAACTTAAAAATCCAACTTTTGGGCCTTCATTGTTATGCTGAGTTTCTGACACACAGTTGCTTTGGTAAAACCCTATGATAAAACCCTATGTAGGGCTTCTTCAGCTCCTGCTAATTGTGACGTCATGTTTGCCCTTGGTTTAGGTTTGCTATTGATCTGTGCTGTTCTTTCAGTCGTTCAGTGCGTACTTGAAGGCCCATATAGTAGAGGGGAAATCAATCATTTATCTCCTTAGGACAGCAATGTAGCATTTACCACTCCTCAAGTTGATAAAATTTCACTCTTCCCATTGCCTTTTATAGGATTCGCTACTTTTGATTGAATTTCCCTTTCACCCACACCTTTTTTTCTTCCTTCACTTCTTTTGCCTTCACTGTGGTGTTAATCGCTTTGTTTTTATATTTCCTGTCCCTTGTGCACATCTACCTCGATGAGAAGGGCATCATTTTGTGATTTGGCCAGGTCATGCCTTGGCTGTAGCTTAGTTTTGTTTCTGGTAATAAAATATCTGAGCTTAAATATATCTTGTGGACACAAACCATATAATTGATGCTCCTAACTCATAAGTCGCACCAAGCATATCTGGTTGGTTGCTGCATTACATGGTAGACAAACCTTGGACCTTTGCCAGGTTGTACTATTGTCACTCCCTCCATCCGTAAATATAGGCCATTAATCATCATTGTCTTACGATTCCCGATACAATATTTTGAGTGCATTTTTCATGATATTAAGAGAGCAATAAAAGAATATATATTATGAAAGTATCAAGCGAGACAAATCCAATGAATTACTTTTACATAGTAAATCCATATACTTCTACACATATTAACGGCCAAATGTTTTCCTTATGGACACCACAGTGGCCTACGTTTGTGGATTGAGGATGTAACCCTTTAGAAATGAGAAAATATAAGATGTCCTGAAATTTTTGTACTTCTATCATGGCATGATAGCAACTAGCAAGCAGCTACAAAAATCAGTAGCTACACACTTAATATCCAATCAATCATGCCCATGACTTGCTTACATTAAGGCTAACCTAGCTTATGTATTTTTGCTTGATTGGATGCTTAACTGGTGATGGTATAATACCTTAAAAATGTAGTATTGTATTCTCAATAAAAGTATAAAACATTGTCTTTGTTGAACAACTGCAGTAAGGAAGGACTTCTATCTTGGTGTAGTAGCAACTACTAGTAAGCAGTTACAAAAACCAGTGCATATATATACATTTGATGTTCATCCAGCCCTTCCATGATTTGCTTATGATAAAGCAGGCTACCGTACCTACTGTAGCTTATGTTTGTGACCTTGATTGGATGCTTAAGCGGCAATAATAGAGGACTTCTATAGATGTAGTGACTGTATACCCAATAAAAAATTTCTGTTTGTGTGGAAGGGCTGCAGTAAGGAAATGATCCACATTCAGAGTTAAGCATTTTTTTTGTTGTTTCAGTTGTGTTGCTAATAATTTCAATGCAATGTGCTGATATGTGCAAAACACCACTATTCTGTTTTATTTTTATCATTTTTGCTACCTTATTGATTCCTCCTCTCCTTTCCTTACCTTCCATGGCCATCTGACAAGTCTGCTAGTTAGGATCACACCATTCTAGGATGAAGATTGACAGATAAAACTAAGAAAAGTAGTAAATGACACACACAAAAGTACAAAGTACCACAGATTGACTATGCTTTGATGCATCTGGTTGTTTGATTCTTCACTATTTTTCCTAGGGGCCAATCTGACTTCTCTGTACGCAGAGCAATAATATCCACAGAACCACGACAAAGAAAAAATTAGGCACCACAACCTAATCACATGGTTTTAAGATACAATGTTTTATCAATTGAAATCTATCGAAGTAATACTTATCCTATAAGTACTTGGGTAATAGCGTTGACATTCGTAGTCATTCTATATTATTTGAGGCATATGGAGTAATATTTTCGTGGGAGGATATGGAGACACTACATTAGTTTTCCTACTATCTAGTTTTTTTTTCTTTTGTGTGTGTCTCACATGATCTGCATGGATCTGGACCAGTATACGAGGTCTCTTAATGGCTGTGTCTAACTGGTGAATGTACTTATTATTCAACTTCTATGTTTCTTAGTTGATGAACTCTTTTAGACTTAAAGTATCCATGTGATTGCAGTTACAGCTTTCAGTATGGTAGTTAAATCTTTTTAGTGATCAGCAAACGATTGTGATTCTTGTGACAAGTAAAGAGGCTGGGATTGATCGTTTCAATGTTTTATAGGCTTTAGCTTTAGGAAGTAATGTGCTTGTCTTTGAACTTCTATGACCACTCATCATTCTTGAATAATTTAAAATATCTGTACCGTAGGATCTATTTGATATAAGGAAAATAAAATTATTAGATATATTTGATTCCATCTACCTTTCGCGATGGCATGTTCCTGAAGCACTGATTCTGCAAAACAACGGTGGCAGACAAACCCGCTCTTTTTTTGTCTTTTTACCTTTTCCTTTTTCTGGGGGGGCTACCTAGCAGGTCCTGTTATCAACTGTGCTGCACTGTTTTACATTTAACCGTGTATCTGAAATCTATCAGCTCCTAGAAAGAACTGTTGTGTGCCAGTTCTGCGCTTGAATCTTCACTAGTTTTTGGTGATACTAATAGATAATTGCTTTGCTTCCTTATGCCTCTTTTATGACGAATACTTGTTTTAAAAAAATTCTGAATGAGACTGATAATTGTAGCTATAAATTTTGTTGTAAATATATATGTCTGGTAGGTTTTTAGTTAGCCTCATCACCATGCATCCAAAGAAAGATATATTAACACAGATTTCACGTACCCTTTTTAGACTTAGTATTTGTTAGCTCCTCCAATATTTTTTATCTGTTAATTGCGAGTATAATTTTATTAGCATCGCTTATTATTTAACCCAGACCTAATAACTTTTTTATACATCTTGCAGATTTGCTTCTCATCCAACTTCACGAAGGCCTGTGGTTTGTTAATGTCAGCTGCATGTACTCGATGAAGAAAGTTTGAATTGACATGTCCACAGAATAAAAAGCGCATGCATTTGCCAATACATTATAGCACAAATCGAGCACCCTTCTTTGGAAATCATCGTCTTCTCTGTTAGTGAAACACCTCCAACTGAAATGGAATGCTTAAGGTGACATTTATTTGGCACATGCCCATGAATATAATGTCCTCATCTTTTGGTATGTTCATGAGAGAAATTTTGGGTCGGAATTCTCTTTACATACTGTAAGTCTGAATGGAAGATTTATAAATTGTAAGTTGACTTCATGCCCACAGAAAACGTGACTTATCTTATAGGACAATGGTTATTCCCCTGAAACTTTACGCCTTGAAATTCCTCGCGACGAGTGATTCCCCATGATATATTGATATTTGCTCTTAGCATGGAAACATCGCCGCCTAATCTTATTTATCCGAGCTCAAGTGTTTAATATCCAGTAGTATCACATAGCATGCATTTACATTTTTTTTTATAGCAGAACATATTCCACGAGCGGATCAAATCAAACTATGGGTCCGGTTTGGCCCGGTAATCCTATATTCATCTTCACTCACTATTCCTGAAAAATATTCTTCTTACATGTTGCGGTATTAAAAATGAAGGTTTGATTTGGTTGACAAAATCAACAAAAACACTTCAGAATTACACCGAATATCTATGGGTTAGTTTTATATGTATCCCCTACCATTGTTTTTGTTTTCTGCCAAGTCTGCTTCAATTCTGTCCCAGTGATCTGTTCTTCATCGCTAAACTAATTGGTTGGTGCTATGTTGAGAATCTCATAGTCCGTGTCAGATAAAAAAAAAGGTGGCGACCTGTTTCGTAAAATATGCAACCAGAAGCATGGTGATTTGTCAAAAGTTCAAATCATTGACTTTGTAATTGTATTGCTGTTGCTTTGCTCTACAAGATTGGAAGTGAGAATTTCGTAATGTCTTGAATCAGTAGCGTTTTCTCTCCCCCTTCTTTTCTTTATCAAGTGGATCGAAAAGAACTAGCCGTGGAAGCAAGCATTTGCATTATCCATATTCTAGACACGGAACGAGAAATTCCGATTGGTGTCATGTCAAAACCAAAAAGACGCGAGAGAAACAGGGAGTAAAAAAGGACGGTACAATCTAGTCCATATATTTTATGATGTCTCGTGTTCACCTTCATAATTTACCATTGTTGGACGAGAAGAATCGTTCGCCAAGAAATAGCCCATTTTCCTCCCCTTGCGTGTAGTTCACATCATGGTTCACTTATATTCTCACTCTAAAGAAGTGTGAAAAATGTACTACCCCACTGCAGTCCCTTCCTCTCAAAAGATCTGCAAAAATCCAAAATCTACCGAATCTCTAAAAAGAAACTGAAATGGTGACCTTCGCATGGCATGGAGTATAAATTTTACACACTGTACGTATACTATTCCATAATTCGCTGAAGTCCTTGAGCTCCGACACATGAACAAGACTCTTGTAACTGCTCCTTTGACCAAGTTGCTCCTAAGATAGAGGACTCAGAAGTGAGAGAAATTTTTTAAAAAATACTACTAACAGGCAAAGAATCCCTGGAGTAAATGATCTTTGGTGGCCTCTGTAGCCAAAGGATTTATCAGCTGTTTTGATGAAGTGACCTCATGAACTGGCCAGCAGGTATGAATGCATCTTCTCTTCACCGCACCACACTTTCTTTCAGCTAGTTTATAAATATGCTCGAGGACCTACGTACTAGTTAGGAAAAGGATTAGGCACTAGTGACATATTAGTGAGCCACTTGATCGCACAACTCAAATGCCAGCATTTGTGCTCCTGACTAACAGTGATCCATAACATATCAGGGCTGCAGATCATCAGACTTAGAGAGAGCCCTCTTCTCAAGAACAAAATTTTCTCTTCGAGGAAAGAATCTTTTAGTATTTGGTGCATGACAAGGCACTGATGTTGACCTATGGACACGGGGATAAACCCAAACAAACCCATTTTGCAAGCACCCCCCAAAACCAATATTTTTTTCCATGCAAGTGGATTTTCAAATTGGATTAGTAGTATATCATATATTTGGTGGTGCTCTTGTTAGGAGTGGCCAATGAGCAAACTAATTAATTGTTTCCTTATAATTAAGCAGATGAGTATCATGGAGTGAGAGAGAGTGCATATAGTTGGCAAATAAGCCCAGCTCCTCCCTCCTTTGTGCTTTTGAACAACAAAGAGTTAGGAAGAGGAGGAGATGGAAGTGTAGAACAACTTCTCAAGCTCCCTTTTTTTAAAAGCTTGTGTGCCTTTCTCTCTCTCTTTTCTCTCTAGCTATTCAATGCTCCTTTTGTTGAGTACTTGCCGTCTCAGAGGGCGAGGGCCAGACTGCAACCAATGAGAGATGAAAGGTGGTTACAAGGAGTGGAGTAGGAGACAGGAACCCTGACAAGAAAGCCCTACCACATCTCCTCCTTCTCCATCTCCCTCTACACATCTCTCTCTCTCTCTCTCTCTCTCTCTCTCTCTCTCTCTTCATCTAGCCTGTGAAGAAAGGAGGACAAGGCTCGTAGGACGTGTTCAAAAGGACAAGATCTTCTTTGCAGTACACAGTGGATGAAACTCCAAGGCTGATTCAATTTGCCAGTGTGTGAGAACCGAGAAACAACCAAGAAGCTCATCAGGATCGAGTGGCTGATCATCATCATCTCTCTCTAGGATGGTATGTACACTCCTACACATGCTCACTCTCTCCTGGTTTTGATCTCAAGTCTGTATGTAGCTGGCACTCACTCAGGTTATCTTGTTGGCAGTAGAGCTGGTGGTGATCATGGTGCAAGGTGAGGAGAGTTCTTGGAGGATGGCAGCAAGCACCAACCATGAGAGAGCAATACCTCTCAACCAAGCACTTGCTTATGGAGTCCAAGCTCATGCTTCTCCTTCTGTTGCTGCTGCACCATCTGCCAGCTTCTTGTACTGCTCCTTACTGCTCTCTCTACCTTCTCATAGCTCATTTTCCTTGCAAAATTGGTCACCATCAGGCATCAGCTAAGCTAAGCTAAGCTTTCTTGCTTCTCCTGTTCCTCTCACCCCGTGCAAGAAAGAAGATGGAGGTCTAGACTTAAGACCAGACCCCTACAACTTCTCTCGTTGCAACTAGAGACTGATAGTTTTGTTTTTTTTTTCAATTTTCTTGAGTGCGCTGCTTCTTTTACATGTTTATTATTTCTCTGGCCTTGTTCACCTCCTTTTATCCATCTTTTTAACAAACTTATTCCTCTTATATGCTCATGCCCTTTCCATTGGATTACACCTCTGCCCACAAACCAAATTCTTAATGCCTAAGGCCTGAATCCTGCGAGTGATTTGGGCACCAAGCCTCCATCTTTTCGCCCTCATCCTTATCTGTCCAGCTCTAATCCTCTTATTAGCTTTACCGGCCTCTTATTAGCTTTACCGGCCTCGGTCTGCATGCCTTTCCATTCTTGAAAAGTTTTTATCTTCGCGCGCGCTTTTAATTGCTGCTCTATAGCTTAGCTAATTAATAAGCTAAAAACCCCAGCTTTGATTAAACAGCCGCCATGATGAGCTCTGTGCGCTACTGCTTGGGCAGGGACTTCCAGCCTGCTGCGGCAGCTGCCTACTTCGGCGAGCTGGAGGAGGCCCTCATCCATGGCGCCAACGCCGGCGTCGTCGTCGATCCCGGCATGATCAGAGCCGACGTGCACAGCAAGTGTAAGCCAATTTTTCTTCTTTCTCTCTCTCTCTCTCTCTCTCTGCATCGATGTTTCGGTGTCTCTCCGAACCTTGTCCGATTGCCACACATGGCGAGACATGCCTCGCCTTTTGCGATCCAGCACACAGTGGCCGGCCACATGCAGAGGGAGAGAGATTGTTGTTGGCGCCGCATAAATGGCGAGATGCCGATGCCACAAACATGGAAACATGATCAAGCATGTCCTCCAGCTCGGCTTCACCTACACACTATTGCCGATTTACCAGTAGCAGCTTCTCTCTCCTGTTTCTCTGTAGCCTTGTTGGAGTGAGAGGGAGAAGCGGAGGAAAGAGAGAGATGAACAGGGTAGTAGTAGTAGGAATCGATGAGGGGTGGCTTTTTAATTCTCTTTGTATGCATGCAGCGGCGACAGCGGCAGCGACGGCAGGATATCTCGCGGCCAGGCCCCCCACGCTGGAGATCTTCCCTTCATGGCCAATGACGCAGCAACAGCAGCTACACAGTGTAATGGACGCGCTTCCCATGATCATTCATTCATTCATCGTCTTCTTCCCTCCACTCTCTCTGTTCGTCGCTGAACCCAAGAAAAGAGATCGAGACGACACTGTTGCCTCTGTTGTTCTTGGCTCTTGGTTCTCATCACCACGAGCAGAGAGAGAGAGAGAGAGACTGAGATATGATTCAGAGCACATTAATCTCATGCTTACCGACCGGTCACTGTTGTCTCTCGCTGCCTCCATTAATGGCTGAACAGGGGAATTCGCAGTCAGTCGGGAGCACCACTGACTCGAGCTCAGCGCAGAACACAATGCCGCAGATGGAGTTGGTGTCCCCAGCGAGCATCAGGGCCTCCTCCGAGCACCAGCAGCAGCAGCCGCAGCCGGGGCAGGAGGTCATGATGGTGACCACTGATGATTACAGCTACAAGCCAGGCCTCGCTGCTGCCTCCCCAAGCTTTCAGCAGCAGCATCAGCTCCAGCATCACCAGCAGCAGCAGCTGCACGGAGGAGGAGACCATGACAAGGTACAGCCAAGCTACTATACTAGAGTAGTCCTACTGCTACTACTATCACTCTCCCCTTCTTGATCTTTTCTCCATCACCTCCTCCTCCTCCACTGCTCCTGGTACTACAGTACTCCTACAGTTCTAGGAGTACTCCTCCCAGCTCGAAGAGATAGAGCAGGACCACGACGACTAGCTCTCATCCGGTAAAAGGCAGTAACTTGTCTTCCAGAATAATGCTGTCAAATCGAATCGCCAAAATCTCCTTGGTCCTTGACGAAACTGTTAGGAATAGGTAGTGACAGTAGCATCGATCGCTCCGTCATGTCACCGGTACCCGTTTGCAGTATGTACCAGCCCTACTAGGTTATGTCTCTTTGAGTCCTAATGATAAGTTGATGATGTCTTAAGGACGTACTACTAGTACTAATACGCCTAGAAATAAAGCCATAGGCATAGAAAAGGGCACGCATGATTGTCAGGATGCAAATGGATTGTCCTTGGGATGATTTGACTAATTAATTGTACTAGCATCTGGTCAATGCTGCACCTAGGCAAAGGACACCAGATGATGTGGTATGGGTCACCCTAAATTGCCTTTTGTCTCTCCCTGGGTGGGTGATAAAAGCAGGGATGAAATGATGCTGTGCTAAACACTCTCTTATCTCTTTCTCCTGCACCTTTGGCGAAAACACAGCAGTGGCTGATGGTTACAGAGCTGTGATGGCCAACACGGCTTACTGAGCCATCAGGACAGCTACAGCCAAAAGTTATGTTGGGATGGTACTACTAGTGACTGATGATTACTGGGCAGGATCAACAATGGCAGGACAGGAGCTTTGGCTCTGATTCACTATCTTGCTCCCCTGTAGTTGCTTTCTCTCTGATGATGCTGAGAGGTGTGCGTGCACTGTGCTGTATAGGGAGGAACACTAGTTATACCCCTGCTTTCTAATTCTGCCTTTCTGGTGGTGTACTTTTTGCACAGAGGAAGCATGGATCCACAAGAAAAGATGGCAAGTCGGTGGATGCCAAGGTGGGATATGTACACATGTTGTAGTAGCTCTCATTCTCCTTATCCAGATCATATCATTGCTTCTAGTTCTTGGACATGTATTTGCTCCAGTATCTTATCTTACATGGTGGTCGTTGGGTTCTCAGACAGAACGGAGATTAGCGCAGAACAGAGAGGCTGCGAGGAAGAGCAGGCTGAGGAAAAAGGTGACGAAAAGAACCCCGTGAACTCAAACTTTAAGACTAGTTTAAAAGACTGCTTTTGATCGTGTGTTTTTCTCGCAGGCTTATGTACAAAACCTAGAGACCAGCAGGGTCAGGCTTCAGCAGATCGAGCAAGAACTCCAAAGAGCACGGTCACAGGTTACACCCATTCTGAATTTCTGATGCTAGTACTAGTACTACACCATTGCAAGTTACTTTTTTTTCTCCAGAAATGAAAATAAATTAGCAGGAATTTAATATGGTACTCGCATTGCTTGATTGATCGTCAGGGCCTGTTTCTTGGGGGGTGCAGCGCAGCAGGCGACATGAGTTCTGGTAATCAGAGCCGTCCGTTTCTTTTTTCGATGCGTTGAGCAGCAGCTAGCAGCAGCAGCTGCAGCTGCAGACGAGGGGCCTCGGAGTTCTCACCAGCGCGCAGTAAAATCGTTTGCAGGCGCGGCCATGTTCGACATGGAGTACGCGCGGTGGCTGGACGACGACAGCAAGCGGCTGACCGACCTACGTGGCGGGCTGCAGGCGCACCTGCTGGACACCAACCTGGGCCTCATCGTGGAGGAGTGCATGCAGCACTACGACGAGCTGTTCCAGCTCAAGGCGGCGCTCGCACGCTCCGACGTCTTCCACCTCCTCACCGGCACGTGGGCCACCCCTGCCGAGCGCTGCTTCCTCTGGATGGGCGGCTTCCGCCCCTCCGACCTGCTCAAGGTTCGCCTCCGCCGCCGCCTGCATCGCCGGCGTTGCATGCATGGGCGTGTCACGTATACTCATCATCTACTATGCAGATACTGATACAGCAGCTGGACCCGCTGACGGAGCAGCAGATGCTGGGGATCTACAACCTGCAGCAGTCGTCGGAGCAGGCGGAGGAGGCGCTCGCGCAGGGGCTGCAGCAGCTGCACCATTCGCTCGCGGACACCGTGGCCGCCGGCACGCTCAACGACGGCCCCGGCGTCCCCAACTACATGAGCCTCATGGCCATCGCCCTGGACAAGCTCGCCAGCCTCGAAAGCTTCTACCAGCAGGTACGTCAACAGCTAGCATCATCCCGTTCCGTTGATCATTCATGCAGAACTTTTTTTTTCTTCATTCCTGCGTAAAACGAAACTGGGATTATGATGACACTTTTGTATTTTTGTTAAGTAGGAGTACTGAAGTTCCTACTACATATGAAGCCTATTGCAAAGCCTGAAACTCTTTTGTTCTTTTAGAGGAAAAAAATAAACTGCTACTGTTTGATCATCATCGAGTAAATCTTTTTACCGAGAGCAACCAAACAAACGATGCATGAAAAGAAAAACTATGCTCCACTTGTCCTTCTCTGTCAGATGCGCAGCAATCCTCGCTAGCTGTTGGCCATGGCCCTACAAAGCTGGCCCTACAAAGCTTTGTCCAACCTTCTCCCTGACAGGCCAACTTTTATCAGAAACTATACTACTACTCCGGCTTAACACTTTCAGATAAGCATCATTGGCACTTTCCAGCATGCATAATTACCTTGTTATTAACTGAGAACAAGCTAATGATACCGGATTACCTGGCGAAGCTTGAATAAAATGGAGTGTTTCATTTGCTTAATTTACTCTATTTTAGATCAAGTTTAAACTGATGCGGGTGTCTAAATTTGTATTGAGAGAGATACACATGATAAAAATAAATAAGGAATAGCTAAAAAAAAAGTTTTTTTACTGAATTTCTGGGCATTCTTCTCACATACTCTAGCTCCGTCCTGGGATTACTGGTACTACCAATTATTAGATGCTTTTCAAAAAGGAGTTGTTGGTAGGGGCCAAGCCATAGGAGGCAAAGGTTGTTGTACACTTGTACTGGCATTACATACAGTACTCTACATGTACACTCCTGTCTCTTTCTTTATAAAGTCAATGGACGAATACATACGGTTGTTCTTTGTGCCTCTACCCCCTGTGCGGGCTATATCTCTTGTTTATTCTCTTTTGTTTGCTGGTACCTCAACAGAGGCCCACAAGCATAGCAAAAAATAATTGGGAGTTCCATTTATGATGTTCCATGCCTTGCAAAAGTTGCAAGGGTTCCAATCCATGAATAGTGTTCAGGAAAAGGACACAGCCACCTAAACTTCAGCTCCATGGATAGGAGCTTGCTGTTCCATCAGAAGTCTGGAAGAAAATGGTCTTTGCCTTTCTCATGGGTTATCTCTTCTCACTCTCTCTCAAGGCCTCAAGGGATAAAAGGAGAGTGAGACCTCCATTTTGGTTTGTTTATGACCCTTCTTATTCCTCCTGGCCCCTTTTCAGATATGTTGATTGCGGTTTATTGGTTGTATTAGACATTGGCAAAGTAGACAGCAAATTATTAACTACAGGTTCAGGATTGTAGTAATCATTCTGCAAAAAGAAGTCCTCTAATAAGCATGGTGAACAAATCATGGTTGTGTTAGATATACTTGCATGAGAAAAAAAAAGTATGCATAATGATTTGCTAATCATACTTTTGCAAGATATAAAAATGACTCGAAATAAACATGACCACCGAATATTGTTTTTATTATCGATTGCTGCTGATTTTTTTTACCACCTGTTAAGAGTGCAAAGACAAGAAGATAATAAATATTCTCTCCGTCTCAAAATATAAGGGATTTTGGGTGAATGTGACACATTATATTATTTTCTGCCTAGATTCATAGTACTACGATGTGTCACATCCACTTAAAATCTTTTATACTTTAGGACGGAGAGAGTATCATACAATTGATTGACATATACAGTTACACTATCAAAAAGTCCAAAAAGTTATCAGAAAAGAGCATCCTGGTATTATTCTAACCTACAGGAAGCTAGATTTCATCTGTGTCCGAAGTGGAATATAGCAGAGAAAACATGACATTAGAATATACAGTTGGATTATCTGAAGGTGCCTCATTGTTCAAAAGATAATGGCAGAATTCTCTCTAAAAAAAAGGATAATGGCAGAATTATATGCCGTGTCAAATTCCTAGCTAAGACAGACAAGATACAGAATTACTATACAATTCGACATGTCGTTTTCTTTCAGTAATGCTATTCAATTCCAACTTTTAGGTGACTAACCTGGCAAATGTGCAGGCTGACAATCTGAGGCAACAAACGTTGCATCAGCTGCGGCGGATTCTAACAACCCGGCAGGCGGCTCGGTGTTTCCTCTCCATCGGGGAGTATTACCGCCGCCTCCGTGCTCTTAGCAACCTCTGGTCTTCACGTCCTCGCGAGTAAGATTCAGAATTGCTTATCTGAAAAAAATAAATTTCCAAATAATTTTTCCGCCACATTATTGTACTGAAAGGAAGAAAGAAAATTTGAGTGAAATACCTCCAGCGAGTCATAGATAAGCGATGAATTATACTAGTGTTCATAGGGTGGATAGTTGATTTGATCATTTGATGTGTTACATTGAGGACAGATATTCGTGCAATATCTCTTCTAGAGTCGGAGAAACGAGATGAACATGGCTGGCATTGACTCCTTTTCTCTTGCAACAGGAACTTCATTGGCACCGAGAGCGTCAGTCCCACAGGAACCGAGCTGCAACCGATGCATAATCAGCCCCAGCAGAATCAGTACTCAGGATTTTGAGAGCTTCTCCTGGAGGATGTAAACTCCGGCAAAAGCGACGTTAGAAAGAGAGGATGAGAGAGGGAGAGGGGTTGTAATGTTCTATTATTAAAGTATTGAGAAAGCAACATCACTAGGAAAAGGAAGGGGCAAAAATTTGTTGAGGTGCAAGGCAATGCAATGCTGGTCAGTAGCTCACTTGTTCCAAACTTCCAATGGCTCTTGAACAGGCTGAAGAGTTAGCACAGAAATAATTGGTGCGGATCAGAGCAAAGCAAAGGCAGGAGATGCGTGCCTGCTCATGACTCGAGCAGACAAAATCCTCTCAAAAGACGATGCATAAAACAACCTCGAATATTTCTGCTGAACAAGCTTTTTTTTTTTTTAATGGTAGGATGTTCCCAAGCTTACTTTGAAAATAGACATCTAGAGATAACAACAGAACATGACGCAGATCAACACTGCCAAAAAAAAAAGTGCCAGCAAATAAGGCTTTCCCAACCTGGCACTAATGGCACTGTTGGAAGAGAGATGGTAACTGTCTGAACTCTGAAATCACGGAGGACAAATCTAATACCATCAATTGACAGACAAAATTGTTGTTACTAAGAGGTACATCAGAAATACATGTAAAAAACAGGACACAGAAAAACAACGCAAGCCACAAGGAATGTCACATTACTTATTAGTAAAACAAGAAACAATTAGATGTAAGTCCCATTTTTTTAAAGACCAAATAAATGGAAGAAAATCGCAAGTCGAAAGGAGTGTCACAATACTTATTAGTAAAACAAGAATCAATTAGATGTAAGTCCCTTTTTTTCAAAGACCAAATAAATGGAAGAGAAGGCAGATCAGTGAATTCAACTGGTAAGAAGATCAAAGAACAAGAAAGGTGAAAAGCAGCCCTTTTGTCATGTGACATCTACCAAGACCTTTTGAGATATTTCTTGCCAGGCATGCGACTTTCCATAGGATGTAGATTGTTCTCTTGACTTTGAACCATCAACTGGCAAACTGCTGCTTGACACAAGGGCAGAAAAATGGCAAAAATTATGAAAAGGCCAGAAGAGCATACTGCACATAAGGTAGCATGGGATGAGTACCCTTCAGCTTAGCCACAATCAATATACACAAAACATGAGATACAAACATGAAAATTTTCAGGAGTCCGGTATGAAATGTCCACAGAATACAGGGGTACAGCAAAGTGGTGAATAGATGAGCATTTATTTCAGACCAGAGGAAAAGAACCCAACAGAGAAATAGATGCAAACTACTGAAAATGAAAAACATACCACACTTCGCTATAAATGAGAATCTAGCAGGCTAGCAGAGGCCCCTCTTTTTCAGAAAGAGAGATCCGACAATACCACGTCTCTGGCAAGCATTCAATGACAGGGAAGATCATTAAATAGAGTGCCTAAAAGAGCTGGCGTTGTAAGCCACAGTAGTATAATTTTCAAGTATACATACAACATACTCCCAAACAATTAACTTGAGAATGAAATGCCTTGGACATGACTAGGATAACAGTAGATAATGCCAAAGCATAAACTTCATCTCAATTATCATAGCCACTGAGCAAGTTAGTTTCTTGCAAGATCAATGCCTTCTTCGGGTATAATCTGAAAGAATCGCAGAACTCACATCTGATTCCCCACTTCTTTTTGAGGGAGTGAGCAAGTGTTTTGCCCATTCCTCTAAACTTTTACGATGAAGAGAATTCATGCTAATAGAAGGTCGCTTCTCGCGAATCATGTGCTCAGCAGCTTTCCAATCCTCAGCCAATCCCAATGCAACAAGAAGTGCACACATCACACAGACGCTTCTTCCATGGCCTGTTACAAATTAACAAAAGGTCAGTGATGAATGGTGTAATTCTGTGGCCTATACTTACAACATCTGTAGTTACATGAAACTTGGTGTTATATAAAGTATGAGACTATCATTACATTTTCCATCATTTATATGTTAACGTTGAAATCTGAATTGCACATATGAGCATACATGAATATCATGGCAATCATAGTGGATATTGTTTTATGCCATAAAATTTTCCTTAGTCTATGCAAGGGAACTTAACTTCATGTCGATTTGTATGTGATATAAATCAGAAATGCTAAAATAACTGCATGACGTGATAATTGAAAAAGCATGCATAATCAAAACATCGACGCACTTCTGTTTGTGACTAAACAATCAAAATGATACAGTGTAGTTATTATGTGAAAATACAAAAATCTTCATCAAGTTGAGACAGTAAGGCTGAGTTTGGCAGCCTGTGTTGGGAGTTTATTCCCTTCGCACGGAAAACAGAACAACTCGTTAACACATGATTAATTAAGTATTTGCTAATTTTTTTTTCAAAAATGGATCAATATGATTTTTTAAAGCAACTTTCATATAAATTTTTTTTGCAAAAAACGTACCGTTTAGCAGTTTAAAATATGTGCGCGTGAAACACGAGGGAGAGGAGTTGGGAAGTGAGGCTGTCGAACAAAGCCTAAATGTGGTTCTAGAAATGCATAAACATAATCGTTAATATCACTATTTTCAAGAAAAAAACATGTATGGCAACGCACTATTGTTACCACATAAGAGTTAAGCAAAATCTCAGAGAATAGCAAGCTCACCATAGGCACAGTGGACATATACAGCTTTGTTCTGTGAACGTTTTCTAAGTGCCCATCTCACGGCAGACTCAATCTGCGATGGTTGAGGAGCCCTTGTATCCCAGGTGGCAACACACAAATATGAATTCTTGGATATAGTAGAGCTTCTTGGGAGCTCGCACGTACAGTCTATGACTGCAGGTTCACCAGGGGGCAGGCGCTCAACTGAAGAGGGCCACCCTCCAACATACACTCCATCAGCAATCTCAGTGTACAAGGGCTCATTTTTCACAAATCTTCGTAACAGAACAAACAGATGGATGAAAAGAAGAAATGGTGAGAACATGATCCATGACCACATGGGAAAGCTTCCATTCGACCCCTTGCCAAGGAGCAAAGGAAGGTCAATTGATGGATGTGAAGCAATGGAAACAAGCAACGCAATCACAGAGGCATATATGAGGGGAAAAGAAAGCACTGTCATGTCCAATCTATGGAAGAAATAAGCCGCAGAGAGGAACACAGCTGCTTTCAGTCCAATCAACCGGGATATCCCCCAACCCATCTTTGCCGGCCACCAAACGCTTGGGTCTTCAAATACTTGGGTGAACCCTAGCATCATTGAGGGATGGAGTACAATATAAGCAAAACTTGAATCGGAAAGAATAATTTTGTATATTAAACTCAGTTCCACCCAAGGGCAAATTAACTCCTTAAAATTCGACAATGTGTAGCCTACAATTCGTTCAAAACGTGTAATAAACAAGAAATCTGCAGTTATTTACATGGAAAGGACTGGCAGCTATTTGATCACATCAAGAAACTAAGAAGCAGTAAATACGAGAACGAGATAGCAATCAATCATAAGATCTCTCCCGCAATCAATATTACACCTACACCCAGGGGCGGATCCAACTTGGGACATGGGGGTTCAGTTGAACACCCAAACTTTTGGGGGAACAAACAACAAACTGTTACTTGTATTAAAACTGAACCCCCAAACTTTTGGGGGAACAAACAATAAACTGTTATTTGTATTAAGGTTAAGGCTCTGAAATTAAGAGAAGAGCTTCTTCCAGATCTAGAAGAGAAGCTAGGGTTAACGCAAGCAAATTCCACACAAAGTACTCCCGGTGGGAGAGAGATGAATCAGAAAGAGGATGTGGATGCTCACCAGGATCCCCTCCCCTCCCCGGCTCTGCCCGCCAGATGGAGATCCGCGCCCCTCCCCTGTTCAGCCGCGAGATGGCGCAAGGAGCGGAGGAGACGAGACGAGACGCGGCGGGTTTGGAGGGGCCCACGTGGGGGAGGGAGCGCCAATCCCCGCGGTGGCGACCTTGTGCTCCTGCTCGAGCGACGGCAACACGGAGAGAGAACGAGGCGAGATTAACCGAACAAGGGGGAAGGCTTGGGGAATTCCCACGAACTAGCAAACTGTGTAGCCTCGCGTCAACTTTTCCAAGCCCAAATAATCGTCAGCCCGTTTCGGTTTCCAATTTAGTCTGGGCCAGAAATTTGGTCCGTAATCGACAGCTACCAAGGTTTGCACATACTGTAGCTTTTTTTGTACAGCACAGATGACATGAGAACTTACAGATACAAACTAGTATACTACTGTATAATTTTATTCATCGTTGTTTTGTACAAACAGCGACATGTAACTATATAAGCAGCAAGGACCGGTGAACATGATGGCAAGACGTGGGCCCAGGCAGGTTTATAAGCATCACAGCATATAGGTATAGCAACTACTACCATAATACGAGCACATCACTTAGTCTAAAAGACTGAAACTAAGGCAAATCTGAATGACAGAATGTGCAAATCATCTTCAGAGCCTCAGAGGCCAGTGCCACACCAGAAGCAGGATGGGTGTGGCCACTCGCCAGTCACCTCTATGCCCGTTTCACCACATGCAGCTGCCGCTGCGGAGCAGCTGGCTGCCACCCCTATTTGCATTCATCTTCTCCTTGGACTGCTCCATCATTTTCTCAACCAGCTGAAAAATCACAGGAACACGACATATTTCCATGAGCATATATACACACAAATAATAAAGTTGTACTTAATCATTTCACAAAACGATAAGCACTGCGGAATGGAGATTGCCACATGGGCGAGGACAATACCATTTGCTTCTTTGTCAGTAGAACCGTCTTCTGTAAAAGGAAGAAAATATATACATGGTATCTTTATCAGTTCAATGCTACAGAAAAGTAAGGAGAATATTGAGGAGACTGCTTAGGAATGACAATGAAAGCTGAGTGGATAGCGTTTCTTGCTTTAATACCTCTGCCTCTTTGAGACGAGCGTTCTCCTGCTTGAGATAGTTCAGTTCAGCTTCAAGCTCCACCGTATAAGCCTGTAGGCATTATTCATAAAAACTTCAATCTCCATGCAATATGTCTTAATGATATATAGAAATTAAAAAGTTTGGAGCAACATGTGTACCTGCTTTCTAGCACGGGACCGTGCAGCCGACTCACGGTTCTTGATCATGCGCCGTTGGCGGCGCTCCACCGTCTTCTCGGCACAGCCATCCTCTCTGTGGGGACGCTTTCTTGTTCCATTCTCAATCATCATCCCATTGCCAATACAATTCATCATATCAGCATGTGTCATGGCACTCATCCCATCTGATGATCCAGGACTCACGACAGCCATGGCACCTTGAGCCGGAGGTGGCGGTGGCACAATCGCCATCCCATTGTACCCGCCGGGGTACCCCATGCCATCACCCATCACTGGATACATGGCGTTTACCGGTCCTACCGGGAACATCATAGGACCGCCTTGGCCCTGCTGCATGGGGTTCACCGGCCCGTTGACCATGCCAGCTCCCATGGCTGCTTGCCCGGTGAAGGACCCTCGGACCACCCCGGCCTTTACCAAGAAATCCTCAAGTGTCATCTCACCTAGTGTTACTTGTCGGTCGTTAGCTGCAACGCCACCGCTCCCCGCATGTGGCTGGAGCGTGGAGGCCGGAGCCGAGGTGTGTGCAGGGGCTTGGTTGATCTCAGCCCACACCTCGTCCACTGTCTTCTGGCACAGCGGTAGCGGCAAGGAAAACGATCCTTGCCGACATAAACCGCTTCCTCCTGCATCACCGCCTCCGCTTCCACCATCTACCACTTTGGCTTCCTCCATGGCACCCTTGCAACCTCCGGTGGCGGCCTGGAATTCTTCAGCATTCCATATGTTAGCCACAAACTCGTCCATGTTCATGGAACCAAAGTTGCGCCCTGGCTCACACAAGGAGTTTTGTAGCTCTTCCAAGGTGAGGGAGAGGATTGACGACTGCCGCGCCAGTGGAGCAATTTCCTCCTCCCCACCTGCTTTTATACCACCACTTTGGTCACGCTCCTGTGATGTAACCTCTTGATCATCGGCGACCTTCATGTTCTTGCTCATCTCCGATGCCATCTCACTATAACACTCAATTTGTAAAGTCTATTAAATTTTCTTGGTGTGTCCCTTCAGCTATGGATACCACCCCTTTTATAGCCTGTGATGCAAAAGCGAAGTTGGCTGTTAGAACATAGAAGAGGATCGAAAGGTGTAACATGACTGCATCCAAAGAACTTCAGGTAGGTGTGGTGTTTGTCATATGTACTTTATTAAAAGAGTGTGCAACTGATGATGTGCTTGGCTTGAAGTTCTAGGCGACTACGTATGGATGGTAGATAACCAGATAGGCGCTCCCTAGTTTGGAAGTTGGCTTATGCCTTATTTTCTTGATGAATCTTTTATACTTGTTTATTTTGACATAAATGATATGGAAAAAAATATGTTGCTTACATGAATGCTACATATATGGATGCCTTGAATGCATAGTGAACGTTACTGGCATAATTTGCGTAGGGTGAAATTACTCATGCCATAATTCACATGGTGTTGAAGGTTTTCAGGCAGTAGCATCATTCAGATGGAGGTATACCTTGGACCCACCCTCTTTTTTCTGGACTTCAAGACACTGATGAGGTACTAATATAAATATGATTACACTATCATTTAATGTTTGCTGGCCATTTGGCTAGACATCTGAAATAGCTGAAGTGGGTATTGGTTTAAAGTGTTTGCTTCATACAGAGTGTATTGGGTTCAAATACTGGGTCAAGTGCATTGAATTATTGGTCTTGTTTGGTATTGCTAAAACTCAAGCATACTCCCACCAGTCATGAAAACGTATCATTTTGAAAATTGGCACAATTTACAAAAACTCAACTTTGACTACTTATTTTCTTTGTATAATTGAGAACTCTAGTAAAATATAATAATATGATTTTTCTTGTGACCAACCGAAATAGTACTAAGATGTTGCATTAAAATTTTCAAAAGTTTGACGATGTACATCCAGAACGTCACACTATGGGACTATAGGTATATGATACAACTATAAGAGATAGGTTTGCCAAGTAATTCATAAAAAATATATGCATACATTTCGCTAGCTTGAAAGTTGGATATCGACGATATTGCTGGTCTTTCAAACAATATCTATATTATAAATAATTAACAATTCATTAACAATCATCATTGTAGAAAAAAATGATATCTTTATATTTTGTTCTAGGGAGTGGCATATCACCAGAGCACTACTTTGAAAGATGAAGATAGAGATTTGCGTCATCTTTGGCTGCAAGGACGAAGTTTTGGTTGAACCAAGCCATAGGAGATGACGGGCGGCACCAGCACATGCGTGACTAGAGCAGTCTCGTGGAGGGCGGATGCTGCTACACCAGAAGGGTCACCATGTTGGCAGATCATGGCAGTTTCCGTAGGCGACTTGGCATGCACGTGTGACCGGCGAGGGGCTTCACTACCGTCACCCACCTTGCAAACGACAATAAGCACTAATTGTCGTTCTGGCTTGGTAGCATGGTAGTACCTAAAGCATGGTAAAAACACCTTGAGTTTCTCTCTACAAGAAAGCTTTATATCTCGATTGAACATACCTTCATTTCTGTGAGTCTTTCTTAAGAAAAATATTGGACAGAAGCTTTGGCTGAACCATGACGGTAGGAGAGGTTAAATGGCATCTTAATCACTCCCCATCAGATAATAGGTGTTGTGCCAGCTAACTTTAAAACATTGTTATTTCAAGCTGATATTAGTACTTGCCATATTTTCTATAGAGTTTCATGAGAACATGTATGTGCCCTTTGGTGTGGCAGCATCCAAAGGAAAGACATAATTTTTAAAAAGAAGAAAAATCAAGTGACATGCACTAGCTCGGTTTTCAAAAGGATCGGTCACTATGGATAGACAGGATGCGAGGAGGTGTGTCCATTTTGGAGTATTTGCTTGCAGCTTGTGTGGGATATATCGCCAATACATCCACGAGCTAAGGTCCTTGTGAAAGGACGAACTCGTGGCTGACTTAATTGGCGTGTGGTTTGTTCCTTTCAGTATCCAACGGTGGCCGCCGCGAAAGATACCTCATTCTGCCGACTTAGCTTGAGTGTGTTAACATGATCTACGATAGATAGGTTGCTATCTTGTTGTATAGTTTTGAGGGACTCGTCCTACTTAGCCAAAAGATAGAGCAGATACTGAAAGATGAATACACCAACAAGTTCATACTCTCTTCGTTCGAAAATATATTAACCTAGTATAGGATGAGACATCCTAGTACTACGAATCTGAATTATGACATTTTAATAGAGGCACATTTTTATGTCTTTAAGTGGGTAGAGGCATTTTTTAGAGATATTAAATTGTACCACAACCATATCAAACCAATGTGAAAGAGGCACTTTTTTATGTCAAACCATATTTTATAAAATGTCTCTGTCTTACGGCATTTTAATAGAGGCACTTTTTTTATGTCTATAAAAGGGCAGAGTCATTTTTTAGAGATATTAAACTGTACACCAATGTGAAAGAGGCACATTTTTATGTCTATAAGAACCAATGTGAAAGAGGCACGAGGCACATTTTTATGTCTATAAGAACCAATGTGAAAGAGGCACTTTTTTATGTATATAAGAGGGTAGAGGCATTTTCCAGAGATATTAAATTGTACCACAACCATATCAAACCAATGTGAAAAAATAGAATAAAATATTTTCCCTTGCTATAGGAAATCCTTGAACTTGAGATCTCTTGAGTACATCAATTTTATCTTCAATGCACTAACCAACTCAACCTCATGTCATTACTGTTATGTTTGTGCCTTGTATTACTTATATTTATTATACATTATTATTCTAAGAAGTGTTTACAGAGTTTAAAATGTCTCAAAAAATGCCTTTATATATCAGGCACATTTTAAAGTGACGAAAATAATCTATACAAGAAAAAAATTAACAAAATATGCTGAAAATGTCTTTAAAGTGTCTCTAGAGTAAAAGTTTGGCAATTTTTAAAGTGTCTCTAAAAAGTTTCTCTACACTATAAAACTCCTTATTTTAGAGGCAATTTATAAATCGCCTCTACGTAAGGTGTTTGTTGTAGTGTTCTAACACAATTTTCTCTTGGCTTCATTGAGTTGCATGCACAACCAACCAATTATCTAGAAGATTAAACTAATATCAAAAGGTAAGCAGAAATTGTACATCAACAAAACATGTGTTGTTAGGGATGCAAATATTGGATATGTATCCATGACATCATGGGTACCCGACCTGTTCATATTGGATGCGGAATTGCAAGCCAAATTATCTAGCGTGGGCCAATATGAGTATCCATGGGCCGACCCACTTGCATCACTATACGTTGTCCAACACACCATAATTTTTCTTCGACTGCAATTGTAATTTACGAACAACAGAACCTCCTACTTTTGTTAGTTCTTGCGTTTTTCTTTGGTTGAACAAGAAGTCATGATGTGATCATGTGAAATTCAGGCCGGCCAAGGCTGATATTTTTTTCCTTTTAAAAGCTTTTGGAATCTGTGTTATAAGCCCATAACAATGCGCTTTGTCCCATACATCTCATGTAGGCCCTCTTCAAGCCCATGTACGGCCAGCCTATCTAAGGGCCGAATGCGGATTATAAACAACCGGGCCTCTTTTTTTTCAGCAAAAATAAAAGAATTTGACGATTCAATGCCATATGATTTTTTTAAAAAAAGTTAAAGAGAGAGCTACGACACCGTTCACACCTTTAGAAGCAAAAGCTAGGATAGATTTACGCCCTGCTGGCTGCTAGCTCAGCTAAACCCAAAAAAAAGAGGAAAGGATAATGACCGCAACTAAACAATTTACATGGAACATTCAACTATTCAAGCACATATATTTCTCATCTAAAAAAACACATAAATTGCATTTTATAAATGTCATCAACTCCACTACGATTTGCTCCCACTTAACATTCACCCTCCAGTCCCAATTCGATCTCCATCAGGATTAATTAAGCGGCGTTGAATACTTTCTGAATGACTACAGGTATAACTGGTATCTATATGCGAGATGACATGAAAAACGAGAACAATGAGGCGCAATGCATGCGCGGCGGGCTGCGGGCGGGCGTACCTTCTCCAGCCGTTTCCGGCAGCGACGGGGCCGGTCACCGTCTCACCGAGACACGGCGGCGCCCACCGGGCGCGCGGGCACCGGGGTCTCCGCCAACTAGCTCGCGCGCGCTCTCGGCCAGCTGAGCCAAGAAACGGAGCAAACTTAACGGGCGCCAGGCGCCAGCAAGCGGGGCAACACGCGCGCGCGGGGGTGGCGCGCCGTTTGCGGCCTTGCGGGAAGCTGGGGAAAGGGGAGGCAGTAACCATTGGGCATGTGCGCCGCTGGTTAAGTAGGCGGGCGCGGTGGTGGCATTGTGTTGCGGCACGCCGCCTGCCTCCTGTCGTTTGGACGTGTCGGGCTCGTCGGCACGTTGGCTTTTCCAGAGGCCTCGCTGTCCTTCCTTCCTTCCGAGGGAGGGGGCCGAGGAAGGAAGCAATGGGCTCCGAGTTCCGAGGGGTGGTGGCGTAGCCAAGCTAACCCGGCTGAGGCTGAGCCGAGCCCCCACCCGCTCTCTGCCTGCGCTTCTGCATGCTGCTTCCTTCCGCCCGGGTTTTTGTCAGCTCTGCAGCCCATGCAGCGCAGGCTCTGCCACCCGCGTTATCCCCTTGCCTTTTGGTTTCAGAGTAGGGTTTGTTTAAGGAAACTTCTCACGGCTACAGTTTTTTTTTTTTGAATTTTTAATTGCCAGAAGCTTTTTTAAATAGTCTAGATTTTCATTTAAATTTAAAAAACGATAGTTATAAAATTTAAAAAATAAACTAAAAATCAGAAGCTGAGTTTTCTAATTTTTCAGATTTTTATTAGTTAGCTTCTCTTCTCGTAATCTAATCTTAAGCTCTCTCCCAATCAGAGCCTACTAGCCACCACAGCACACTAGCTGCGACGTGCGACGTGCACCAGTTTGTCGATCAATCTAGTCCGTGCAACTTCCAACGAACGGCTGCGGTTCGATTGCATGATGCATTGACACCACGAGAACATAGAGATAGCTGACGGCATGCATCGGCGTACGAAGATGGTGTCACCGTAGAGAAAAAGAGATTAGTCTGAGGACGGAGACGACAAGGCTCTGACACGTGCAGGCTACGTGCCATGAGGATATCGAGGATATCTACCCTCATGCTCGCATGCAGTTCACCGGTCCAATGCAAGCTGAACAGTACGATTAATGGCTAGCTGTGTGCATCTGTTTATCGGATATCCTCATGCAAGGGACGCATCCACTACTTATATATCCAAACTATTGTCTGTCACATGAAGCGACCACGTTCGGCACGAGCTGCCCATTGGCGCGCCTCATTGTCACTTCGACGATTTTTCGTTCTTTTTCTATCACAGTTTAAACCAGATCGATTGGACGACAAACCCCGTACCGTAAAATACAGCCTCCAGCTTAAGAATCACTCGACTAATAGAAAATACATATATACGGATAAAGAATGGGAAAAGCATAGCTGTATAAAAAGTAGCATACAGCTTTTAAAAAAGCTTCGTCATCAAGTATTCATTTCCCGTTCTTGATGTTTGACCAGGCATATCACTCCCGACAAATCTTTTGCTAGGTGTGTTTGGGAGGAGAAGAAATAATTGTACTGAGAGTAGAAATAAAAAAAGATGAGTCTTTAACGTATAATTAATTGAGTATTAATTATTTTAAATTTACAAATATATCAGTATGATTTTTTAAGACAAATTTATTATATATATATATATTTTAAACACATATAATAGTTCAAAAAACTTACGCATAAAAAACAAGCTACTTTTTTCTCTCTTTTGCTTGCTTGGAACAAACACGACGCCTCCTTTGAATCGCATGAAATTTGTAAAGTAAAGAAATTTAATCCTAAGAAAAAATTAGTATGAAGCCTTTTGGATGGTGAAATATTTTAACACGTGGTCTCACCTAATATATATTTATAAATTCCTACGAAAAATTTCAATGCAATCCCCCTTCTCTCTCCGTTCGCTCTCTAGTAAATTAATATATAAATCTTAAATTTTTCAAACAAGATTCTATGTAATTCCTATGGTTTTAGTTGCTGTAGTATTCAATAAATCATGACATCTCAATTTTATGTTTTTCATATTACTATGTTTTTTTACTCCTTTCGTTCATAAATATAAGTATTTCTAAAAAATCAAATAAATTTGTTTTAAGTCTATAAAATACTCAATTAACCACATGCTAATGGCATATCTTGTTTCGCGTGCCAGAATATGCTGACCAATTTCAGCCATCTCAAACATAGACTTAGAATGTGTACTGTTAACGGTAAAATTTGGTAATTATCGTTAGTCAAAGACCGAGTCAAAGATGAAATTCACGTTGTGATTATAGTTGGTTCGATTGGCAAGTTTATCCGGGTTTGTATCAAGCTTCTGTGATAAGGAAGGTGTGTCTTAATTTTTGTTTCCGTAGATAAAATCCTGAGCCGATGGAGTCGTATTAGGAACGTACTCAGTTAGTTTCTTTTTGCTGTAAGCCGGCTAATCGGGTTGTAATTGAGTCGGACTCGATCTAACCTATGAGTATAAATATGTATACCTAGAGTCTTTATAATTTAACAACAGTTCAATATACAACTTTCGGCGCATTGCCAACCCTAATTTTAGTTTCGACGAGTTCTTGTTTTTGAGTTTGGGCTACATTAGTTTCGATGTCTGGCGAGAAAGTAGGTTTCGTCAACTTCGATTGTATCAGCGGAATTAGTATTTTCTCGGTTTAGTCCGATATACTAATTAAGCTTCTACTTGCGTTGCCTATCTAATATATCGGTTGTTTCTTATATTGCTTTGCTTTCTTAGTTAGATTCAATATATCGATCACTTTGAGTAGCATCAATCAGCTAGTTTAAATCTACCGAGATTATTATTAATCATGAACTGTATTGGTCAAGTTCAATCTTCTGGGTTATAACTTGTTGGTTAGATTTGTTCAAGTCGATAGGTGTTAATTACTGTTTTATCGGAGTTTTAGCCAATGAGGTATCTGCTTATCAAGTTTTAACTTGCTATATTGATTAAATCTACAATATTTAGTATAATCGGCTAGTTGCTATTTTTATTATCTTTAATCTTATGCTGTCTCAATTTGGTCCGATCTATCAAGATTGTGGTTAATAATTATATATTGCTGATGATTGTATTCTAACTTGTTATAACCGATACTAGTTTACTTTCCCACATATAGAGCAGTGATAAGTGTTAATTAACATTTAGCATTGGTCTATATCCAAAAGATACATATATTTGCTCAAATTTTACTATATTACCTTCAATCTTACACTATCATGGTTTGATTCGATCTACCAAGATTAATTGTAATAAAGATAAGAGATTTACAAATACATCATATCTAAGTTTCAGTCGATGTTATTTTATTTTCTTTATATCTAAATTCCATCAGTTATAGCCGATCGATCCGAAATTTCATCGGCATCGGCTGGCACACGATACTATATCGACCCTATGGCCGATTGGCCCCCACGATCTAATCTTTGTGTTTATATCTTGTTAGTTACAAGATCAAACTAACTGGCCTAAACCCGATTGATAGGACTTGCATTAGAGCTAAGCAAATTTTTTCGGTCTTCGTGTGTGCGATAAATTTTGCGTCAACAAGTACCCAGCGAGTGAGGTCATCAATTCTAGGTGAATAAAGTCCATTTAGCCTCCCTCAGCTATACCTCCAGTCTGAATTTCTTTCCTTAACAACAAAACCAAATGTGAAGTTCCCTTAACTATCAAATCTGTTTGTTTTTCCTCCCCAAGTGATATGGAAATTGGTTTTTATCCTACATGGTGCCTAGGTGACACATTAACATGTTCTCCATCTTACGTGATGGTAACGTATCACTTACATAGCATTCAATTCAGCGAACTAAAAATATTAATGTTGTGGCCCCATGTGTTAGGAGACAGTCTCCTAGGGAAAAAAAGATACAATGTGACCCAGATATCATGATATATGTATTCTTCCTCCCCTGTCACTCTCCTTTTCTCTACCCTTTCTCTATCTCCGCTCATGCAGGCCCCTCGTTGTTCCCTCCACCGCCGTTAGGTGATTAGGGGCGAGCCTCGCCGCCTCTGGTGCATTCGCCATCCCACCACTGAGCCCCTGAGCCACCTATCGTTGGGTCCTTCCTGGCCCCTGAGCCCCTAACCGAGGAGGAGGAGGAGCGCAAGAACGACGTCGCAGGATAGACGTTGGCCCTGATCTGCTCTGCCACGACGACGAAGATGGAGCGGGCCGATCAAATCAACGCCGGTGAGGCAGCTGGGCACACAGATCGATGCAAGCCGCATCGCAGGTGTGCGCAGGCGGAATTGAGGGCGAGCTCCATCTTGAGCTTATCCCAGACGGGAGGTAGCGTTAGCAGCGACATTGGGGGCCTTGTCTACGGACAACAGCGAAGCCTAGGACTAGGAGGTGTCTCCTCATCCCACCTGACACCTCTAATATTCAGTTTAAAATGATGCTAGACCCAACTAGATAAGCAAGTGAGTGTAGTGTAGTGGTAAGAGGCATTTGTTTTGCCTTGAAGACCATAGTTCGAATCCCCATTACCGCATGATTTTTTGTTGTGACGGGAGACCAGGAGCGATTCCCAAGTGATGAAAACCAGAGAGAGAGAGAGAGTGTGTGTCATGACGGTGAAACCGAAGAGGTTTTGAGGAAAAAAATACCAAAGAGGTCACAAAGGTCATGGGTTTAACGAAAAAATCATGTTCGACCGATGGTGTCAAATCTGTTTTGACGTAAACTATGTCGACAAACACAATAGCCTGGGAGATCTGCTTAGCTTCAGTATAGGTCCTAAATTTTGATGAGATGTGGGCATGCCAGTCAATTTGATTTTGTAACTAACAAGATATATAAATTGACGGTCAATAAGCCAATGTAGCGATACTAGCCGATGTCGATAGAGTTTTGAGCAATCAGCTATATGTTTGATGTAGATTCTGACACTTGAATAAATAATGATATAAAAGCAATCGGCTAATGATAATGTAATCCAATAGAAATAAATCGGCCAGTAATGGTATGATAGAATAAATAATGATATGATGATTAAAGCATACAGCGGTTAGAAAACCGATGTCATTAAATCCAAATGTGAAAGGACCTTGATGTCGCCTAGAGGGAGATGAATAGGCATTCCTAAAAATTATCACAACTTCATAACATATTAGAATGATGAGAACTTTCGGTTCAAATCGGAACTTCCAGTATGGGATTAGAAGTTTCGGTCTCAACCAAAAAATTCGGCGGATAACGGAATAAAACACTAGCTATGAATTTGTAACTCGAACAAACAAAATATATATGAATCAAAAGGTGACAAACAAGGTAGATCGGGTTAAAACAAGATCAAGCACAATATGGAAGAAGGCAAGAACGAGCAAACCAATCAGAAGCAAGATATAATGTCACCAACTATATCAATTAAGCATACAAGTAAATCGGGTTAAAATAAGGTCAAGCACAATATGGAAGAAGGCAAGAACGAGCAAACTAAGAGAGGAGACGTGTGATTTGTTTTCCGAAGTTCGGATCCACGGATCCTACATCTCTGTTGAGGGGCCACAAAGGTCGGATCTATTTCAACCCTTTCCTCACGAGATTGCACAAATGCACTCCTCGATTTCACTCTTGATTTTTTTCCTTATGGAGGTGAAATTAAAGCCTTCACAAACTTTTCGAGGCATGCTACAACCTTGGTTGCTCACTGGCGACGCCAAGAGTAACAAACACAATCGAATATTTGCTTGCTATGAACTCTAGTGCTCAAAGTATGGAGTAAAGCTCACTAGCTCTCAACTTCTCAATCTCTCAATCCAACTCTCTTCCCTTCTCAAATCCCTCTAACAAAGAGGCACCACAAAGGTAGGGGAATTGGGAAGGTTATTTGACTTTGGATGTGTCTAATAATGTCCAAGAACAGCAACCACTCACAGGAGAGGTGGAGGAGTTTATATATCCGAGCCTCTCAAAACTAGCCATTGGAAGCCAAGATTCTATTTTTTGAAATTTCTGAAATGCATTTTTGGACAAGTTCGAAAATCAACAGAAGGCAATCTCAGTTTCGCAGCCATTTTTGAAATTTTCGAAAATTTTTGGACTTTCCAAAATATTTTCGGAATTTTCGAAAAACACCCAGCAAAACGACCATAACTTTTTGCTCGAAAGTTCATTTTTGATGATCTTGGACTCTATGGAAAGCTCACTCAGAGAACTACCCAATCAACCAAAAGGAAGGTGTAAAACCACTCAAAGTATAGGTTAAAACTTGGTTTTTCTCTCAAGGTAGCACTAGGATAGGTCACTTTGAGCACTGAGACAAACACAAACATATCGACGTTGCATCCCTCTTGATAGTATGGCATTTCTATACTCAAAAGTAAATAGGAAGATAATTATACTAATAGAAATGTCTTCTTTTCATCTTCACCTCTTTGTCTTAAGGGACACCAACGCCAAAACTGTTTCACCATATATTCTTCAAATGATTGATGCAGTTACTTGTAGCTTCAAATGATCGCGCACGATCCATCATGACAAAGCCGTCACTCGTCCTTCACCACCGGATTTGGTTCTTAGGCACCAAGCCCCTTGCTTGCCCTTCACCACTGCATGGTTCATCGCGATCGAGCATCGCTTGCTTTTCACCGTCTTGCCATATTAGCCACTTTGTATCCCATATCTTCAATATCTTCACTTTGTCATTGTCGGTAACATGGGACCGGGGGTGTCGAGACCAAAGGGAAGGGCGGCCACAGGGATCCACGTGGCCCGTTCCCCTGGAGGGGTCGGGTCCGAGGGTGACGTGGCGCCTACCCTCCTGGTTTCCCCCTGTGGTCGGGCCGCTCCCGTTTCTGCCCCGAGGGCTGGGGCGGCCCGACCCCCTGTGGTTTTGGTGCCACGTGCGCAGGTTAGGTGAGCATGGCAGAGCTCACCTAACCACATTTATGGTGATTTAGATGAGCGCACTACGCCGCATTAAATGCGGCGTGGCGCGTGCATATCCGGTCCGTGACCCGTCACAGCGAGTGACCGATCGTAGACCGGTCAGATCGCGGGTTAGGTGGCGCCAGGCGGCCTGCAGCACGCCTCGCCCCGTCCCGTTGGAATGATGAGAGCCCTCTGTCTCTCATCTCTCAGCCGGAGTTGGCGTGCTAACTCCTGGAGTTGGTATGTCAGCCCCGGTCAGATGCTTTCCCGATTCCGGCGTAGACGAGACGAGAAAGTCGCCCGCCATTTAATGAAAGTTGAAATGGGCGTCCCCCGGATGGGTCGACTGGCCAAGCAGAGGCGTGCTGCGGCGTCCGTCAGAGGCTGCTTCCGGCAGTAGGATAGCCCTAAATGTAAAAGAATGCTTTCTTTCTTAGGCAGCTCGTGGCCCGTGTGGTAGCCCCTTGCCATATAAAAGGAGGCCCAGGCCTAGGAGAGAGGGAGGAGGACTCTGGCTGACTCGGTCTGGGGACTGGACTCTGTCTGAATCCCATCACACTCTCAGATCTACCAAAACACAGGAGTAGGGTATTACGCTTCTTAGCGACCCGAACCTGTCTAAACTGCCTGCGTCCACGCGTTTTTTTCTCGCTGAGATCCCACAAATCAGGGGCAAAGAATTTCACCTTGCGCCCTCGGCCGAACCGGCAAAGGGGGACCTGCATGGTCTCCTGGTGAGGAGTTTCACCCTCCGTCATCTGGCGCGCCAGGTAGGGGTGCGCGCGCGTGTTTTTCTGAGCCCCCATCGCCTTTCGTGTGCGCCAAGCTTCGCCAGGTCAACCCTATGGCCGAAGAGGCAGTGGCGTACGATCCTTCTTTGAGCGCCAGCGGTGATGGCGGGGAGCAGAACCCGCGCCATCGGGTTCACACCCCGTCGTCCCCCTCCCGCCGGAACCTTGGGCGGGGGAAGGCGCCTGAGGAAGTCGAGGGATCCGCGACCTCGTTGCCCGCAGGCGATGGAGGAGGACGGCGAGGCGGAGTGCGTCGTCGCCTTACCTATGGTGATGGCGGCACGCCCCAGGGCGCGCTCCAGGTTGCGGGCGCGCTCTTGCGTCACCCGCTCGTCGTCCCCGATCCAGAGACCCCAGCCCAACGTTGGCTGGATGACGTGGCCAACCTGGTCATGACGACGCAGCAGCGCCTGGGCATCGGCAGGCGGTCTTCCGCCACCGGGACCTCTGGCGCTGCCACCGTCGGGTCTACGTCGTCGAGGCGGAGGGCACGACGGGTGATGGCCGACACACGCCATTCGTCCGTGGTTCCCTCGTCAACAGACTCATTAAAATATGCATGGGGGGCCAGACGCCCGGCTCGATATCGAGCGCCAGCGCGACGCTCGTCGCGCTGCCCATGCAACGGAAGGCGCCTCCTCCTCTGGGGCGCCGCTCCGTTCCGGTCACGGGGGCCGGCCCCCCGTGTCCCCGGTTGGTGGTGCCGGCTGTCGAGCCTTCGTGGCGAGCCTTCGGAATGTCCGTTGGCTCCCGAGGTTCTGGCCCACCATCACCGAAAAATATGACTGGAATAGAAGCCGCGAGGGGTGACGACAGGGTCATGGCGAACTTTTTTCCCATGGCCCTGAAGGGCCAGGCGCGGGGTTGGCTAATGAACCTGCCACCTGCGTCGGTTCACTCCTGGGACGACTTGTGCCAGCAGTTCACCACGAACTTCCAAGGCACGTATCCGCGCTCAGGCAAAGAGACGGACTTGCACGCGGTACAACGGAGGGATGACGAGTCTCTCCGCTCGTACATCCAGCGGTTCTGTCAAGTCTGCAACACCATACCTTGCATCCCCGCACATGCGGTTATCTACGCAATCAGGGGGGGCGTGCGGCACAACCGCATGCTCGAAAAGATCGCCTCCAAGGAGCCCCAGACCATCGCGCAGCTTTTCGAGCTCGCGGACCGTGTGGCTTGTAAAGAGGAGGCCTGGACTTGGAACTCCTCCGGCTCTGGAGCGGCGGCTCCAGCTACCCCCGAGTCCGCCGCTCGTTCAGGACGGCGGGACAGGAGGAGGAAGAAAAAGTCGGCCCGTTTCGGCGACGAGGGTCACGTCCTCGCCGTCGAGGGCGCTGTAACATACCCAAAATTCTAAATTTCAATCTTTGCATCTAAAATAGTAAAAAAATGATTTTTGTGAATTAGAAACACTAAAATTTCTCAATGAAAAACCTGGGCAAGTATAATAATACTAGTCTTGATATACAATTCATGATTATTTTAAAACCTTTTTCTTGATAGTTCAAAGAAAGAAAATAAAACATAGTGTGTGCATGTAATTGCATGATGTATGGTTGTGACTTAAGTCCTTTTATTTGTTTTTGGATTTTACTGGCATTTCATATTAGGACTCATGAGCATTAATTTGAAAACTGGAAGCAAACATTTAATGTATATTTACAAGGATGTAAGTATATGAAGTTGGGTAACTAAAAGTATAAATCATGCTCAACAACATCATATTAGGTCAAGAATCATCTAAATATAATTTTACAGCATTTAATTATAATTTATAATAGGAAACATATAAGTAAAGCTTATTGAATATTTAAAAATAATTGGAGCAATATAAAATCATGAGGAAATTCATGTAGATAGTATGTAATATATATATATATCACTAGAATTTTGGTATAATTTAATGTGTACAGTTGATAACCCAATTAATTAGGTCAAAACAGTCAAACTATAGTTTAATACTAAACCCTAATTGGCAAAACTAACATACATCATATGTGTATTTTCTCACATAGAAATGTATAGGAATTATAATTTATTCAAATACTAGTCTATTTATCAAGAATTAATATAATTTTTCCAGAATTTATTTTGTAAGTTTTGACCTTCTAAAAATTCAAATCAATTTCGGCTAAATTGATTTTCTCTATTTTTCTGGGAATAAAATATTGATTATTTTTGTGTGAAACCAAAGAAAATGGAACCTAAGTATTTTTATCTACCATAATAAAAATCCACATTATTTTATTTTGCACAGAAATGAAGTTATGAATTTATTAAGGAGAAGGAAAATTTAAAAAGAGAATAATCTTATTACTTGCCTAACACAGTGTCTACCAATTCTTCTACCCATCCCTCTCCTTACCTAGCCTACGCCATGGACCCACGAGACAGTCACATGTGCTTGCTCCAACTCGGTAGACACAAGTTTTCACCGCTCAGACTCACAGAGAGAGAGACAGAGAGCTGAAGAAGACCGACAACGGCATGCTCGACGCGTGTTCACTGCCGTGGCACCGCTTCTCTCTTCTTCCTTCGACTTCAACGCTCCCAGCTGATCTCTCTCAACTCACACTTCATCCCAGCGCCAAGAAACCACAGGGGAAGAGCTCCTCCTCATCCTCCTCGCCCTCATCTTCTTGCCGGCCGCCGGGAAGACGCCTTCACCGCCGCCCGTCTGCCAATCTCCGGGAACGCCGACCTCGCCATGGGTGCTCTGGAGCGCGGCCAGACCGTCGTCAACATGCAGCCGCGGGATTGTGTCGCCGTTCCCGTCGCCTCAAGGTGAATCCGGCTGAGCTGCTGCGCCACCAACTTCGCCTCATCATCCTCTTCGAAACGCCCCAAGAATCCCACGGATTGGTGCAGAGAGGAGGGAGATCGACCACCGTCTTCTCCAAGTCCAACCTAGCGACTCCGTCGTCGTTTTCCGTTCAATCGGTGAGCCATTGGTCGATTGCTTGCAGTGGTAGTGACCTTAGGTCGTGTTCTACATTTTGCATATGCTGTTCTTGACATCCATGAAATAAATCGAGCCGTCCCCACTGCCGCATCCTTACGTGCATGGCATCCTGAGCGCTGCTGCTCGCAGTCGCCGCCTGCGCTGGTCCGGCCACCATCGGTTGGGTAGAATAGAGGAATGGAATCGCAAAGACTTGCTCTACATTTTCTCTTTTGATCTCGTCCCCATTCGAGCAGCCGTTTGCCGCCGGCGAGCTTGAGATCGAGCTCAGCCATGGCTGTTTCTGTGTCTGCTGCGTTGGAGAAGAAGCTGGACTGTGTTGCAAGTTTTGGAAAATCCCAGGGATCGTTTTGCAAAACTGCAGTCCATAGGAAGTTAAAAAAAACTAAAAAAAATAGGCAAACTTCAAAAATTCATAACTAATTCATTTGAGCTCATTTTTGAGTGAATCAAATTTCTGTGTATTCCTAAATTTGTGCCCTTTATGTTTATAAAATAAAGTTTTTCCAAATTCTTTACAGAAAATGTGATTATAATTGTGAATAACATAAAGACATTTATTTTCCACCTAGGACTTAATTAATTTCTAGAAAATTACTAGTTAATCCCAAAATTATGAATCCACTGCGGTTTACGTTAGAATTATGTACCATATGATCTAGATGAAAGGAATTTGACAAAACTACCTTCTAAAACAAATTTAAACAAATAACCAACTCTCTTTTTATTGAACTTGTAAAATTCATCACTTTCAAAATAGCTATGCTAAAATAGAAATTTTTTTACCTAGATTCATTTTAAGACATAATTAACCCAATGTGAGGACTTCATGCATTTTAGAGCATTTTGGGTTTTTCGTATTATTTGGATGTTTATTCGTTTTGTACATTATGATTATTTAGATTTCGACGTTTCGGAGTACGTGGAGCCAGAACTTGAGTTTGATTGTGATTTCTCACAGCAGATAGGCAAGCACCTAAGCATATAGGACCTATGCTTTCTCTAAAAATGATTTGGTTGCAATCTATACGTATATATATATATATATGCATGCATTGCCTAGATATTAATATTGTCGGTTTGTGGTGTATGGGTAGAACCTATTTATGCATTCAGTTCTGGTGATATTGCTGTCCTTATACCCTATTACCACTGGTTGGGATTACTTGGGATGTCTTATTCATTAATGCTTAGCCATGCTTAGTGCTAATAGAACTATAGGAATGGACAGTGCTATTAATCGTGGTATATAGACAACTTACATTATTGGGCATAAAACTTGAGCACTTACACTAAATAATGGTTGATGAAATATGTTGGACTTGGATGGGTGATAGGGCGATGATGGGAGGTTGGTTTCCCCTGATGCAAGTAGCCCCGTCTAGGTCGTTAAGGACCGAACATTTTTACATCTAATCAAGCACCCTACGTACTTACCACATGCCTTATTTGGGACCGGCTTGTTCTTACTAGTTCTACTGTGATCATTTATACCACGTTGGAGAGTCGTGAGGCAGGTAGCCTTTGGAGGGCCTCGGGTGCCTAGGTTTGGCCGGAGGTGCCTCCCGCGTGGCGCGCCCGCCTTGGTCACATCACGCATGCACGTGACTGAGTCGTCGGGAACCCCAGCGTGGTATAGGTGGTTGGGGTGGGGCTAAGAAAAGGGCATGTAATGAGCTTGAATCATTTGTGTACCGCACTCGACGGGGTGCGTAGCATTTGACCCTTGTTCATTTCGTGTGGGTCCAGTTGTACACCTCTGATCAGAGTATAATCTATTCGAATAGCCGCGTCCTCGGTTATGGACAATGCTTGATGTGCTAGTCAGTTATGTTAGCATCAAATGTGGATTATTATGGATGGGATTATGTTTGATAGTGGGGTTGGCATGTTGTGCCATGTTGGTATGGACTTTGGTAGTCCATGGTTGATGATGAGAGCGCCGTTTGGGCTCATTTGCTTATACATTTCAGAATTATATACTTGCTATCCATAAATTAAAATGATGCTAGATTTGCTCGTCCTTGCTTATTTTACTCATTAATTGCTCAATAAAATTAGCTTTATGCAAATGTTGAACCTAGAGACTCACTATAAGCTAGAAAGCTTGCATACTTCTCTCTCCCTTATGTATATATAATTTTGGGTAAGACTTGCGAGTACAATCTTGTACTTAACCCGGTGCCGCTGTTTCAGGTGAGGATACCGGTTATGAGTTATGCTTCTTGTGTGGTCATTGCTCTGCTGAGGGCAGTGAGGGTAGTGAGTAGCTTTTCAGCTAGACTCTTGCCCCGGTTGGTTGCCTTGTGGGATAGTTGGCAACCACGGGTCTTACTTTTGTTTATATGAATTTATGAAACTTCCGCTGTTATAGTTTGTATTATATGATGGGTTGCTAAATCCCATTGTGATATATGTATTTTACTGTCCTTTTATCTACCACTATGCATTTGTGATGTTTATCAATTGCTTGCGATGAAAGTGCAAGGCTAGTCGCTTTTCCTGGGGACTAGCTGAGCACGAGTATGAATTTTGATCAATTGAGATGTTGTAGAGCTCTCGCAATTTGAGTCAAGTCTCCTGAGATGTGTAACACATCTAGTCGCCGCCTTCGTGTGGTTTGACGGGCATGTCTCAGGCTGAAGTTGACTGGCATGCGGAGTCCCAGCAATATCTCTTTTGCTCATTATTCGGCATTATGGATTTTATACCGAATGTTGTAAATTTTGTGATCATGGGCACATTGAGGTATGAGTGGCTATTTATGCGTGTATGGGTCCCACTCATCCAAAATTATGTGGTGGTCACAAAATACATTGTACGGTATAATTTTCGGGTGCCCACAGGTGCTTCGCGGGCCCCCCGAAAGGGGAGGCCCGTGGGCGACAAAAAGAAGGAGGCTGGCGCTCCCGGCAGGGAGCGCCCTGCCGGCAGATGGTGTACCGTGCACAACACCTCCCTCCACGACCTCGCCGACTGCCGCGCGGTCAAAAGCTTGGCTGAGCAAACGAGGAAGTGGGAGGAGGAGAGGAGGCAGGAACGCCGTGAGGGCAAAGCCCCGGCGACTCCCACCGGCAACCAGCGAAGTGAGGCCAAGCAGAAGGCCCCCGCTGAGGACGTCGACGATGGCGACGATGAGCTGGGCTTTCAGGAGCCCGAGGCCACCGTCGCCACCGTTGATGGGGGAGCGTGCGCTCACGCTTCTCGCCGGAGCCTCAAGGCCATGAAGCGAAAGCTTTTGTCCGCAGTCCCTACCCATGAGGCGACGCGGCGGGCGCGTTGGTCGGAGGTCACCCTTACCTTTGACCGGACTGACAACCCGCCATGCGTTGCCCGGGGAGGACAGATCGCGATGGTGGTCTCCCCCACCGTCTGCAATGTGAAGTTGGGGCGCGTCCTGATAGACGATGGCGCAGCTCTCAACATCCTCTCCCCCGCGGCTTTTGATGCTATCAAGGCCCCGGGGATGGAGCTCCGGCCGTTCCAGCCGATCATCGGCGTCACGCCGGGGCACACCTGGCCACCAGGTCACATCGACCTCCCGGTCACCTTCGATGGTCCCACCAACTTCCGCTCCGAGCGAGTGGACTTTGATGTGGCGGACCTCAATCTGCCTTACAACGTGGTCCTGGGAAGGCTCGCGTTGATGAAGTTCATGGCGGCCACCCACTACGCCTATCTCCAGATGAAGATGCCGGGCCCAAGTGGCCCCATCACCATCCACGGCGACCTCAAAGTCGCGCTCGCTTGTATGGAGCAGCGCGCGGACCGCCTCGCCGCGGTGTCCAAGCCCGCGGGCGGCGACGAGAGGGTCAGTGCCTCCACCTCGCCCGCCCCGAGGCAGCGGATGGCCTCAGGCGATGAGGTCCTGGTGAAGAAGGTCGCCCTGGGCGACGGCCCGTCCAAGACCACTCGGATTAGTGGTCTCTTGGACGACAAATAGGAAGACGCGCTCGTCTCCTTCCTGCGGGCAAACGCCGACATCTTCGTGTGGAGACCGGCGGACATGCCCGGGGTCCCCAGGGAGGTGATTGAGCACCGTCTCGCCATGCGGCCGGACGCAAGGCCCGTCCGGCAGGAGGTGCGGCGGCAGGCCCCGGAGCGCCAAGCCTTCATCCGTGAAGAAGTGTCGCGGCTTTTGGAGGCCGGATTCATCTGTGAGGTCATCCATCCGGAGTGGCTCGTGAACCCGGTCGTCGTCCCCAAGGCGAACGGCAAGCTCCGGATGTGCATCGACTACACCGACCTTAACAAGGCATGTCCTAAGGACCCTTATCCCCTGCCACGCATAGATCAAATTGTTGACTCCACCGCGGGGTGCGACCTTTTGTGTTTTCTAGATGCATACTCAGGATATCATCAGATTTGCATGGCTAGGGAGGATGAGGAAAAAACTGCATTCATTATCCCTGTAGGAACTTATTGTTATACAACCATGTCCTTCGGGTTAAAGAATGCAGGTCCTACTTTTCAGCGTACTACTCGTATTTCTTTGGGTAGTCAGATAGGACGCAATGTTGAGGCCTACGTCGATGACTTGGTTGTAAAAACATGCAACCAAGAGACCTTGCTCTCGGATTTAGCGGAGACTTTCGAAAGTCTCCGGTCCGCCCACATAAAACTGAACCCCGAAAAGTGTGTGTTCGGTGTGCCTGCGGGCAAGCTTCTCGGGTTCTTGATCTCTGCCCGAGGCATCAAGGCCAACCCCGAGAAGATATGAGCTATAGAGCGGATGCGCCCCCCCAGCAAGCTTAACGACATGCAATGCGTCACTGGATGCATGGCTGCCTTAAGCCGATTCATATCGAGGCTGGGAGAGAAGGCGCTGCCCCTATTTAAGCTCCTTAAGTGCTCCGGGCCGTTTACTTGGACGAAGGAGGCTGAGCGGGCCCTCACCCAATTGAAGGCATACCTCAGTTCCCCCCCCGATCCTGGTTGCCCCGGAGCCAGATGAGCCGTTGCTACTCTACTTGGCGGCAACCCCGCAGGTAGTCAGCGCGGCGTTGGTTGTGGAGCGCGACGAGGACAGCCCTCGGCCCGCGCGCCCCCACCCTGTGTCGACCCGACCCGAGACAGAGAAGGGAGGAGAGGCCCCCGAGCCGGACGGCGGCCTACGGCCCCTGACGACTGGATGTGGCCCTCTGCCCGCTCGTCCGACAGCGCCAGATGCCCCCGACCCCCAGGAAGGCCCCGGGGCCACTGTGGGAAGGCCGCGCCCGACACCCTCCGACCCCGAGGTCGTCGGCACAGAAGCCGAGTGGGCCTGGCAAGGCCCCTCGGATGACGAGCGCCCCGGGAACGGCGCCCTCAACGAAGTGCACAGGCCCCGCCGAAAGGTGCAGCGGCCCGTCTACTTCGTTAGTGAGGCACTGTGGGACGCCAAGACCCGATACCCTCAGGCTCAGAAGATGCTCTACGTGATTCTGATGGCCTCGAAGAAGCTGCGCCATTATTTCCAGGCGCATCGGGTCACGGTGGTCACGTCGTACCCTCTCGGCCAAATCTTGCAGAACCGAGAGGGTACTGGACGGGTGGTAAAATGGGCAATCGAACTCTCCGAATTCGATTTGCGCTTTGAACCACGCCACGCGCTCAAGAGCCAGGCCCTCGCCGACTTCGTGGCAGAGTGGACCCCGGCTCCCGAGCCCGATCTCGGACTCTCCGCCCCCGAGGCCTACACGAGCCCCTCGCAGCTGCCTCACGCCACCTACTGGGTGATGCAGTTCGACGGCTCCCTGGCCCTTCAGGGCGCCGGCGCGGGGGTCACCTTGACCTCGCCGAGCGGAGACGTCCTTAGATACTTGGTTTGCCTAGATTTCCGGGCAACCAACAACATGGCAGAGTACGAGGGACTCCTTGCGGAACTCAGAGTGGCGGCTGGAATGGGGATCCGCCGCCTCCTGGTTCTAGGCGACTCCCAGTTGGTCGTTAACCAGTTCTCCAAGGAGTACCGGTGCTTCAACCCGCAGATGGACACCTACGTCCGCGAGGTGTAGCGTATGGAGCGCCATTTCGACGGATTAGAACTTCGGCACGTACCCAGACGGGATAACGCGGTTGCCGACGAACTCTTGAGGCTCGCTTCATCGCGAGCCCCGACCCCACCGGGTGCCTTTGAAGAAAGGCTGGCCCAGCCGTCGGCGCGACCCGACCCCCAAGGGGAGACGGACGCGCCTGCATGGCCCCCGAGGCCCATCGGAGTCCAGGCCTCGGGACCCAGGGAGCCGAGCCTGGCCCCCCAAGATTGATCGCCTGGATGATTGAGATCCAGGCGTTCCTTAAAGATCAGACTCTACCCGAGGACCGCGAAGGAGTGAACGCGTCAATCGCATCTCCAAGCGCTACGTGCTGGTGGAAGGGACCCTCTACCGGCGCGGGGCCAACGGAGTCCTCCTGAAGTGCATTCCTCGGGAACAGGGCGTCGAGCTTCTTGTCGATGTCCATGAAGGCGAGTGCGGAGCCCACTCCGCCTCGCGCACCTTGGTCGGCAAGGCCTTTCGCCAGGGTTTCTATTGGCCGACGGCGCTCCACGACGCAGCGGACTTGGTCCGACGATGCAGGGCGTGCCAGTTTCACTCCAAGCAAACGCATCAGCCGGCTTAGGCCTTGCAGACCATACCTGTTTCATGGCCGTTTGCCGTCTGGGGGCTGGATTTCCTGGGTCCCTTCAGGAAAGCCCCGGGCGGGTTCGAGTACCTGTATGTCGCAATCGACAAGTTCACTAAGTGGCCCGAGGCTTATCCGGTCATCAAGATCGACAAGCACTCGGCGCTAAAATTCATAAAGGGCATCACTGCTCGGTTCGGGGTGCCTAACCGTATCATTACGGACAATGGTACCCAGTTCACTAGTGAGCTCTTCGGCGACTACTGCGAAGACATGGGCACTATTTCGCCTCACCCGCTGTTAACAGCGGATTTTGGTAATCGACCCGGAGAAGAAAGAGGAAACCGAAGCAGAGAGGAAGAGCTAAGTTGGAGTCAAACCAGGTCTCGTTTCGGACTCAGCCAGTGTATCGGACTCAATGAGGCGCTGGTAAGAAAGCTGTATCGGCCGATTCGGATTTGTATGGTTGTTGGCCGATACGGGTTGCAAGTTGACAGAGTCAGCGTGGGCTTGGTTTGGGCTCAGGATAAGCTTCAAGGAAGTTGCCAAATAGAGATAAAGCTCGGTTTTAGGCAATTGTATCATGTAAATCAAGTAGGTTTAGATCTAATCTGTGGCAAAAGTCTGCCATAAAGACTTGTTTGTTTGTTAGAGATAAGATCGTGTCCTATATGGACTCTGTTGTAATCTCGGGTATAAATATCCCGATAGTTTGTACATAGAAGGTCTCTCTCTCTCACAATTGAATACAACAAACCAGTTTCAATCTACTTTCGGCGCATCGCCAACCCTCGCAAGAGGTCTACTCCGACGAGTTCTTGCTTCCCTGGAGCAGAGGTTAGAACTCGTCCCCGACGATCTAAATCGTCGGGGTTAGCGTGTCGCTTTAGACACGTTGAGCCTCGATGATGTGATCGTCGTCTATCATGTCTTGAGTAATCTTGATAGGTATTTTAATTAAGCTTCGCCAGCGATCTACTCATTTTAGGGTTTATTGCCGACGGCGGTTTAATTATTATGCTTGTTTAGATTTTTCAAGACATCTACCATCCCCAAAAGCAACCGGCGACTTGATTTTCTTTGTGTTAAGTCTCAATTCACACTTTGAGTTGATATCGACCTTAGTCCTGTTTTGAGATTTAACACAAAGCCTGTTTTCGGTTGTAATTAAGGATAGCGCTGGGGTTTCAGCCAGTCTTGTCTGATATGCGTTATTATCCTAGGGTTTTTATGTGTATCTGCCATCTACATGAATAGATTGATAAATATAGATGTATGTGTTATAGATTGCCTTTTTAGGGTTTATCTGTGATTGATACATTTATATTGGTTAATTGGTTCATGTAGATTTGCACTAGAGTATTAGCTAGTGTAGTTATCTCGTTATCTTTATCGGCCGATGCTGTTAATTGACATCAACATGTTGATGAAGGCTGATAAGATTGGATTCATGTTTTAAATACCATTTTATCGCGAGTAAGCCGATACAGCTTTGCCCTATCGGCTAGGCTATGGCAATGTGTCATCGGCCTATCGGCCGATCGGCCATTGTTTTCTAACATGGTTTACTTGTTTCTTGTTGATTGCAGATCAAATCAACTGGCACGCTCTGCACATGACTAGGCAAGCCATTTGGACCTGCACTGGAGTAAAGCAAACCTCCCAGGCCACCGTGGAAACACAGAACCCGTTTGGTTGCAAGACGGGTCGAAATTCTGCGCTAACACGCTTTTGGCACGCCCGGTGGGACTACATCAAGCACACAAGCTTTGCAACATCAACAAGATTGCTTCAAGATGTCAAAGCAGGCCGAGATCTCCGAGGAGAACGTCGTCTCCGTGACCGTCGACCAGCTCAACGCAGAGCAGAAAGCCGAAATGGAGAAGCTGGTCGAGCAGTTCCAGAATACGTACCTGCAGACATATTCTAGGACTCGGCAAGGCACCCTGATTCAAAAGTCTAAGGTGATAATGCCGAGTCCTGGAGATGAAGCTAGCACATCGGCGGCGGCGCACGACCACACCGTCAAGACCGAGGATACCGCAGCGCCGACGTTGCGAGACAGAATTGACTCCGCAGTTCACTCTGCGCTAGTCAACCAGTCGGGGATCCTGGTGAACACGTTGACCAATACGGTCAAATCGATCCTAGATGGGTCGATCCTCCAGTACAAGCCTCAAGGCCCGATTTATCTGCCAGAGAATAAGTTCCCTGCCTATCGGACCTTGAGGATTGACCTGAGCACGGCTCAGCAGACGGCGCCGATGCCACCCCCATCGGCGCAGCCAACAACAACACTGCCGCTAGTCCTCACCAGACAGACAGGAGGGAGTCCTCAGCATATCACGGAGGAGCAGTATGCACAATGGACCAAGGGGAAGCAACTAGTAATCGAGCCGATGCAGCAAGTTCCTGTCAACCAGCCATCGGCCGGACAGCCACAAGCCCCGGTGTTCAACAACCCTCTACCACAAGCTGCTTACAACGCGCCACAAGGCTACCAGCAGTACACCGCAGGGCAATACGACGCGCATAACCTTGATCACCATTATCAGCCGTATTTCCCCAGGCAGTATCAAGCAGAGGGCTTACAGCAATCATATCAGCAAGACCTCCCACATCGGCCCGCAGGATACTGGGCTGATATGATAGCCGAGGTGATGCGAGATCAGTTCGACTTGAAGCCCAAGGATAATTCTACGGTGTATCGACACCCATACCCCAAGGAATTTGATAGAGTACCACTGCCAGGCCGATACAAGATCCCGGACTTCTCCAAATTTTTGGGGCAGGACAACGTCTTGACATATGAGCATGTGAGCCGATTCCTAGCACAGTGCGGGAAGGCATCGGCCATTAAGGCGTTGAGGGTGAGGTTTTTCCCTCTGTCCTTGTCAGGGTCTGCATTTACATGGTTTTCATCTTTACCCTGCAATTCCATCAGAGGATGGATAGATCTCGAAAAGCAGTTTCACATATATTTTTATAACGGCGTGCAAGAGATGAAACTGTCTGATCTTACCGCCATTTGGCAACGAGTTGATGAATCGGTCCCAGAGTATATCCAAAGATTTAGGGATATAAGGAACACGTGTTACAGCCTCAGCTTGACCGATTCCCAATTGGCCGATTTGGCGTTTCAAGGATTGCTGGGGCCGATACAAGAGAGGTTCTCCTCGCAGGAATTTCACAGCCTAGCTCAACTAGCACAGAGGGTATCGACCCATGAACAAAGATTCCAGGAGGTGAAGAAATTCACGAAGAAGATTAATACAATTTATCAGTACGCCTCTGATGAAGACGAAGATGACAATGTTGAAGTTGACCTGGCTGAATGGGCCCGGATGAGGAAGCCAACAACATGCCAATGGGCGAACAAGGGCGACAAAGAAGACAAGTTTGACTTCGACATCAACAAGGCCGATAAGATATTTGATCTACTATTGCAAGAAAAGCAAATTCAGTTGTCAGTGGGTCACGTATTGCCATCGGCCGAAGAAATCAAGAAGAGAAGATATTGCAAGTGGCATAACACTTATTCACATCATACCAATGAATGCAAAATCTTCAGACAACAGATCCAATCGGCCATCGAACAAGGCAGAATCAAGATTGATGACGCCAAAAGGCCGATGAAGATAGAAGGGCACCCGTTCCCAATCAACATGGTACGGGCAGACAGGGCCGACGGCGGTGGCCATCGGACCGGTAAGCGACCTCATCAGGCCTCCGAAGGCCTGATTAGAAAGTACCAGCGGCGGCAAGAAGAACAAGCCCAAGACTATGCCGATCAAGATAACTCTTATGACCCACATTGGGAGTGCGAGTTTTTTTGGTTCTGCTGGAATGAAAGGATGAGGTTGCCATCCATTGTCGCGCCCTAAAAATCACCTTAAAATTTCACCGTCTAAATTATTTCTAGAAATTGTAAAAATTTAATTTAGCCTTCAACAATTAAAAATCCCCAAGATTCAACTCGAACCGGCGTGTGGGAATTTTTGTTGAATTCCTCATGCTTCAAAATATTTAAACAATTTTTACTTGAATTTTCAGAGCACTGTAAATATTTTTAATGCAACAAAAACATTTCTCAGATTTTCTAAAAAAGAAAAGAAATTGAAATCCCTTCCTTGGCTCTGGGCCAAATCCGGCCCAATTCCTCTCTCTCTCCCCGCCGGCCCAACCCGAGCCAGCAGCCCCTCTTCTTTCCCGGTGAAGTCTGTTTATCCTCCCCCTTAATCCAGCCAAAAAAAAAGAAAAAAAAGGAAAAGTCTGATTCGCCTCCCTCACTACAGTAGCTTCTTCAACCTCCTGACCGTTCCTTTCTCTCTCTCCCACGAATAGTTGCACGCAGCCACCGTTTGATCTCCCTCCCCGATCGATTCCCCTCCGAAATAACTGCGAAAATGGATTCCTCACCTCCTCCTCATCATTTCCCCCAACAAATCCCACTCGATTCGGCATTATTTTGTGGTGGATTTTGAAGGTTCTCATCAATGGTGAGCTCCACCATGGCCGGCGTCGATCCCTCTCCCTGGCACCTGTCTCCCTTCCCTTCGGCCTATAAAAGGCAGCCCTCGGCCTCCTCCTTCCTCCCCACACGCCGCCACCCTCCTCTCCCGGTCTCCCGAGCCGCCGCGCCGCCGTTGTCTTGCGCAGTTGCCGTCGCAACTCCGGCCGCCACTGTTCCTCGCCGCCAAACTCGTTGTCGACGTCCCCTCGCCGTTCCCGCAGCTCCGGTGAGCCTTGCCGCCGCCCTCACTGCCATCTCTCTCCCTCCCTACTCCTTCTCTTTCTCTGTCTCCTTCTTCCTCCTCACTGTCTCCCTCTCTCTGTCTCTTCTGTTCTCTCTGTAAAAAAAAAGAGAGGAAAAAAATATTAATTAGCAAATTTGTAATATGCCATTCAAACAACACTTAAAATTCAAATTGTCGTATCTCGACTATTTGAACTCGGAATCGACCCGTTCAAATTGCTAATTTTTCCTTAAATAGTAACGAACCTATTTTTATGCTTTGTTCATGCATCTTATGTGGTTTTTATTTTTTTTGGCCTTTTTCCTTTGCGTATGTCGTGTCGACGCTGCAGATCCGGAAGAGCCGCTTTTTCTCGAGGTTGACACGGAAGACTTTGGTAGTGAGCAAGGCAAGTCGTGTCATTTTGATCATATTGCTATCCCAGTTTACAAAATTATGTTTATTTAAATTATTGCATTTCGCTTTATAAAATTCCCGCGATTATTACCGTTTTATTTAGCCTTACCGATTTCCCTTATTACGACCTTACTATTTGTATTATTATGATCCTTGATAACCATAGGAAAAATAAAACTAGTGAGGACTTTATTTATGTGGTGCTTACTAGAAACTTTAGGAATATGCTTAGCCTTGCTTACATAGAAACAGTTAGAGTTAATTTCCAACAATTAGATTTGTGAATAATTTCTAATTAATGGTAATTTTGGTTTAATGGCTGTTTAGCCATGAAATGATGTTTCCCCTTCAAAATTTCCCCAAACTTGCTTTCGGCTGGGCTCGGGGTGCTTGGTTTTGTTAGTCGCACCTCGGCCGTCATAAGGACCGGTCTTCGGGCCTCTGTTGCAAGGCATATTTCGTACTACCACTTGTCTAATGGGTAAGGCTTAACTTGTCGTCTAGGACGGCCATGAGCAAAAAGACACGGATAGGGATGAATGAAGCCCTTGGTGGGGTTGACGTCTCTGGCAGTACGCCCGGGGGCATAGACTGTCTGCTCGACCCAGGGTGCCTGGCGGGGGAAGTCTATGTCGGTCTTTTTCGCTTAGGGCAATACTAGGCGGTAGGTTATGTCATGGCTTTCGTCCGTATGCCGTGGTGGCATGTGGCACGTCGCAACACGTGAGGAAGACATGTCTGGTGGGTAAAGATGTACTCCTCTGATCAGAGTTTAAACTATTCGAATAGCCGCGCCCTCGGTTATGGGCAAGCTGAGCAATGTACCCAAGTTAGAATTTGATTCTGTTTAAAACTAAAATAACTGGAGTTAGTACTTGTTGGCCTAGGATAAGGCAAGATCGCGTCGGTGCGCGGCTTGATGATAATTTGACTAGACATAGGTTCGTGTTGATTTAAAATGCCTTTAAATATTTAAATGTTTCGAAATGCTAGTTTTATGCAAAATATCCCTATATATGAATCCTTTGTACTCCCTAGCATTATATTTGCATTTTTCCCGGCATAGCTTGCTGAGTACGGTGGTTGTACTCAGCCTTGCTCCTTTTTCCCCCTTCCAGCAGAGAAGTACTTTGAAGTCGAAGACTTTGGTGTCTAGCTCGTGCCTGACGTCGAAGTGCCTGTGGTGGTCTGTCGTAGCTGCCGTCTTTTATTCGTTTATCTTTCAGTGTTGGGCCTTTGGTCGCCCATGTAATAAAGTATTCTATCTACGCTTCCGTTTGTTTATTCTGATATTTATCAACTCTGTAATGTGTACCTTGCCTCCTGGGACAAGGAATTATGCACTCACAATCGGAATATAGTGCTCTATTTTCCGGGCGTGACATCCATCCAAGAATGCCCTGCATGCAACGGCGCAGAAGATTCTTATCAGGGCAGCTCAAGCAGGCAAGCGCATCGGCCGGCCAAGCAAAGAAAATCGGTTCATGAAAGGTTGGGGCCGATGCAGCAAGAGCAACAGACCGAAGCCGAGGAGTAGGTCCAGAACCCCCAATGGTGCCCAAGCAACGTATTCAGCTGTTAACACCAGAATTTGGTAAGCTCCAAAGTCATCGTCGGCCTAGTTTGTGTATCGGCTCAGAGTACATATCGGCCTCAAAGTCTGTATTGGCTTCGGAGGTCTACGAGCGGCCGATAGGAGTTATCCATATTTTCAGCAGTCGGATTCTTGTTAGATTCGGTTTAGGAGGATCTTATCTGGAAGAAATCGAATCTAAGGAGGATGCGGCTTGTATCTATTAATTAGGAAGAATTTGTTAGTTTCTATATGGACTTTATCTGTTTCCTTTTATCTTTAGGAAAGTTTGAGTCGTATTTTGTTAGGATCTTTGTTAGCCTATGGGTATAAATATGTAAGCCCAAGGTTCATGTAAAATCATCTCACGATCAATACAACTTCGGCGCATCGCCAACCTTTACTTTTCGTCTTCTCCGGCGAGTTCATGCCCTTCTCGCGAGGGGTAAGTCTCGTTATGGCTGCCTGCGCTGTCGGGGCTAGGGCTTTGACGTTCTGATCTCGTCAACGTATGCACCTACTATCATATATCTTAGTCAATCTGGTTTGGCGTCTCGATTTAATCATGTCGGCCGAGATTCGTTTTAGGGTTTATGCCGGTATCGACTAAATTGCCTTGCTAGATTAGATTGGCTAAGGTATCCACCACCCTGAAAATCAGTCAAGGGCTTGATTATCTAGGTCTTGCGTTTCTTTTCATACTTAGTACTGCATCAGTTCGGTTTGACCTACTAAGTCGTGATTAGAACCGTAATCTCTAGCTTGCTTGTTGGCTGCCAATAAGAGTTTCATCGGGGTTTCAGCCGATGAGTTATCCAGATGTTGCATCGGCCAAAGAGTTTTACATATAGATCAGATCTGGCCGATGACAATAGAGTATATATTGTTTATCTGCTTATTGAGAGTTTATGCCATCGGACCTCTGGCTGATGTGTGCTTTAATCTTCAGATCAATGTTTATCTTATATTTATTTGGATTATGCTATATCATATTGCTATATCATCATGTTATCATCAGCCGATCGTCTCTATATAGATGTTTGCTCAGTACATCGGCTGGAATTGTGCCATCGGCCTATCGGCCGATCGGTTGTTTTGGTTATCGGCCTATCGGCCGATACGTTTTTGCCCAATCGGCGTATCGGCCGATAGACCTTCTGTTCTGCTATTTTACATACCTTGTCAGAGGCAGGATCAAACTGACTGGCACGCCCGCGCTTCATCAATTTTAGGACCTGCATTGGAGCTAAGCAGATCTCCTAGGCCTTCGTGTGTCCGCGCGCCGGATCCTCATCGGCGGTACGGATTTGGCGTCAACACATTTTTGGCACGCCTGGTGGGACCGTGTTTTTGACAACATATTTTTACACGGCTCGTGGAACCCACGATTGCAACAATATGTCTGATCAAGAAGTCAAGGCCAAGGAAGAACAATTTCTCAAGCCGATAGAGGAGGAAGAAGAGCCGATGGACGATGAGACGCTTCAAAAGACAGTTGATGAAATCGTTCGTCGCACTGTGTTTGATTGATCTGGAGTTTTGGTGAGTACATTACATGGTTTGGTCGAGAAGATAGTTCCCAGAGTTATTGCATTAAGAAATCAGACTGGGGGGCAAATCGACGAACAATTTCAGCATCGGCAACAACGACATTGGCTTGGGGGGCAAATAGATCGGCATCAGCCTGGAGAGCCATATCAACAATATCAGCCGAGATTCGTTTTAGGGTTTATGCCGGTATCGACTAAATTGCCTTGCTAGATTAGATTGGCTAAGGTATCCACCACCCTGAAAATCAGTCAAGGGCTTGATTGTGTAGGTCTTGCGTTTCTTTTCATACTTAGTGCTGCGTCAGTTCGGTTTGACCTACTAAGTCGTGATTAGAACCGTAATCTCTAGCCTGCTTGTTGGCTGCCAATAAGGGTTTCATCGGGGTTTCAGCCGATGAGTTATCTGGATGTTACATCGGCCAAAGAGTTTTACATATAGATCGGATCAGGCCGATGACAACAGAGTATATATTGTTTATCTGCTTATTGAGAGTTTATGCCATCGGACCTTTGGCCGATGTGTGCTTTAATCTTCAGATCAATGTTTATCTTATATTTATTTGGATTATGCTATATCATATTGCTATATCATCATGTTATCGTCAGCTGATCGTTTCTATATAGATGTTTGCTCAGTACATCGGCTGGAATTGTGCCATCGGCCTATCGGCCGATCGGTTGTTTTGGTTATCGGCCTATTGGCCGATACGTTTTTGCCCAATCGGCCTATCGGCCGATAGACCTTCTGTTCTGCTATTTTACATACCTTGTCAGAGGCAGGATCAAACTGACTGGCACGCCCGCGCTTCATCAATTTTAGGACCTGCACTGGAGCTAAGCAGATCTCCTAGGCCTTTGTGTGTCCGCGCGCCGGATCCTCATCGGCGGTACGGATTTGGCGTCAACATCAGCAAGACACAAAAACGGTGGGTTCAAAGACTAAGGAGAAAGGAGCAAGTCCAAGAGCAACAGGCGGAGACAGCCCATCGGCCAGCCAAGACCAAGAAGGAATGGAGGATAAAATCCACGGTGGTCAAGGCCGATGAGGGCACCTCCAATACAGCTCGGGCCTCTGCAGCGTCAAAAGGTAAAAGAGTGGCATCGGCGTCTGTTAACATGGTTTTTATATTGGCAGCAGAGTACAGCGTACGAACGGCCGATGAAGCAATAGCCGACGATGAACAATCCTCAGCTAGACTACAGTTGTCACCAGACCAAGCCATATTCGACAAGCCAGCTGACGACAACCACAGGCACCTGCGGCCGTTATACATCAAGGGATTCATTAACGGGCGGCCGATGACGAAGATGTTGGTCGATGGCGGCGCGGTAGTAAACCTAATGCCGTATACAACCTTCCGAAAGCTTGGAAAAGTACCAGAGGACCTTATCAAGACCAACATGGTGTTAAAAGACTTTGGTGGCAACGCTTCTGAGGCGAAGGGGGTGCTCAACGTGGAACTCACCGTGGGTAGCAAGACGATACCCACAACCTTCTTCGTCTTCGATGAAAAGGGTTCCTATAGCTTGTTGTTGGGACGAGACTGGATCCATGCAAATTGTTGCGTCCCTTCAACAATGCACCAAAGCCTTATACAATGGCAAGGGGACCAGGTCGAGATCGTGCAGGCCGATCGGTCAGTACACGTGGCCAATGCCGATCTTGCAGTTTGGGAGATGGAGGGAATCGATTGCTTGTCCGGGCGAGTCTGGGATGCTGATTTCCTCAAAGTAACTGATTGTGACATCGAGACGATTGAAGATCAAGACAAGCAGTTGCTTTAACAAAGATGTGCCGTCCACTGTCCAAGACGAACAAGTTAGTCCCTACACAGACGATGCAGTGGATGAGTTAGACGAAAAATTGGGACAAGGCTTTATGTCGGCCGATCAGCTCGAAGAAGTTGATATAGGAATAGGTGATAGGCCTAGGCCGACGTATGTAAGTGCTAGCCTGCCAAATGAATATAGGACTAATTTGATAAATCTTTTGAAAGAGTTCATAGATTGTTTTGCATGGGAATACCATGAAATGCCAGGATTAAGCCGATCGATCGTAGAACATCGGCTACCTATCAAACCAGGCTATCGGCCATTTAAATAGTCCCCCAGGAGATTTAAGGCCGACATGCACGAAGCTATCAAAGCAGAAATCACAAGACTTTACGACGCCAACTTTATAAGACCATGCCGATATGCGGAGTGGGTCTCCAACATAGTTCCAGTGTTAAAGAAAAACGGCAAGCTTAGGGTATGCATCGACTTCAGAGATTTGAATAGAGCAACGCCAAAAGATGAGTACCCTATGCCGTTGGCCGATATGCTGGTAGATGCCGCGTCTGGACACAAAATCATCAGCTTCATGGATGGGAACGCAGGCTACAACCAGATTTTCATGGCCGAGGAAGATATTCACAAAACAGCCTTCCGGTGCCCGGGGGCAATCGGCCTATATGAGTGGGTTGTTATGACTTTCGGCTTGAAAAATGCTGGAGCTACTTACCAGAGGGCTATGAACTATATTTTTCATGATCTTATTGGTTTGCTGATCGAGGTTTACATTGATGATGTCGTCGTGAAGTCCAAGGAGTACGATATGCACTTGGCCGATTTACGCAAGGTACTAGAAAGAGCAAGGAAATATGGTTTAAAGATTAACCATAACAAGTGTGCCTTTGGCGTATCGGCCGGTCAGTTCTTAGGTTTCTTGGTCCATGAAAGAGGAATTGAGATTACACAGAAGAATATTGATGCTATAAAGAATATCAAGCCTCCAACAAACCAGACCAAGTTACAATCTCTGCTCGGAAAGATCAACTTCGTACGGCGTTTCATATCAAACCTATCAGGCAGAATAGAGCCATTCACTCCATTATTGAAGATAAAGGACGATCAGGAGTTCGTATGGGGTGACAAGCAACAGAAAGCATTGGACGATATCAAAGGATATTTGAGTTCTCCCCCAGTATTAATCCCTCCACAGAAAGGGGTTCCATTCAGGCTGTACCTATCAGCCGATTAGAAATCCATTGGCTCAGTCTTAGTTCAAGACATTGATGGCAAGGAACGAGCTATCTTTTATCTCAGCAGGAGGTTGTTAGATGCCGAGACAAGGTACACGCCGGTGGAGAGATTATGTCTGTGCTTATATTTTTCATGTACTAAGTTAAGACATTATTTACTTTCCAATGAATGCATTGTGGTCGGTAAGGTCGATGTGATGAAATACATGCTATCGGCTCCTGTTTTAAAAGGAAGAATTGGGAAGTGGATTTTTGCTCTAACAGAGTTTGACCTCAGATATGAATCGGCCAAATTAATCAAAGGACAAGCCCTGGCCGATTTCATTGTTCAACACAGAGATGATTTAGTCGCGTATGCAAATATCGTGCCATGGACGCTGTATTTCGATGGATCTGTTTGCAGACATGGATGCGGTATCGGCCTGGTTATTATATCCCCTCGGGGGGCAAGCTTTGAGTTCGCTTTTACTATCAAGTCTTATTATACTAACAATCAAGCAGAGTATGAAGCGGTACTTAAAGGCTTGCAGTTATTACAAGAGGTCGAGGCCGATTCCGTCGAGATCATTGGTGATTCACAGCTGGTAATTAATCAACTTTCTGGAGAGTATGAATGCAAAGATGATATTCTCAAAGTCTACAACGAAGAGTGCAAGATGTTGCTCCAAGCGTTCAAGATTGTGACGATGAGACATATACCCAGGAAGCAAAACTTTGAGGCCAATGATCTGGCTCAGGGGGCATCGGGATACAGGCCGATGGTCAAGGATGTATGGGTTCAAATCGCTGCCGTGGACGCCGCCGATTGGAGATTTGCTATCATCGATTATTTGAAGAATCCTTCCTAGTCGGCGTCACGAAAGATGAAATACCAAGTGTTGCAGTACGTCCTGTTAGATGATGACTTATATCATCGGACGGTTGATGGTGTCTTGCTCAAGTGCCTGGGTCCTGAGGAGGCCAAAATTGTTATGAGCGAGGTCCATGAAGGGATTTGTGGAACACATCAATCAGCCCATAAAATGAGGTGGCTTTTAAAGCGTATTGGATATTTTTGGCCGACAATGCTAGAGGATTGTTTCAAGTATTACAAAGGATGTCAAGATTGTCAGAAATTTGGAGCAATTCAGAGAGCACTGGCATCGGCTATGCACCCAATCATAAAGCCGTGGCCGTTTCGTGGATGGGGAATAGATATGATCGGCCAGATAAACCCACCATCCAGCAAAGGACACAAATATATCTTAGTGGCTACTGATTACTTTACAAAGTGGGTTGAGGCCGTTCCTCTTAGGAAGGTTGATTCCAAGGATGCGATTCAGTTTGTCAAGGAACATATCATATATCGGTTTGGGTTACCACAGACAATTACCACCGATCAGGGATCGATCTTCGTGTCCGATGAGTACGTCCAGTTTGCCGACACCATGGGCATTAAACTATTAAATTCTTCTCCATATCACGTGCAAGCTAATGGGCAGGCAGAGGCTTCTAATAAGACTTTAATCAAGCTAATCAAGAGGAAAATCGACGAACAGCCAAGGCAGTGGCACACGACGCTGGCCGATTCCCTTTGGGCATATCGGATGGCTTGCCATGGTGCGATTCAAGTGCCTCCGTATCAGTTGGTTTATGGACATGAAGCTGTGCTGCCATGGGAAACCAACATCGGCTCAAGAAGGATTGCTTTGCAAGACGACTTGACAGCCGATGAGTACCATAATCTTATGGTTGATGAGTTAGATGACTTGGCGCATGTCCGATTACGGGCATTAGAAAAGATCAAACGTGATAAAGACAGAGTGGCTCGTCATTATAACAAAAAGGTTGTTGCCAAGTCATTTGAGGAAGGGGATCTTGTATGGAAGTTAATAATGCCGATTGGTTCCAGAGATAATAAATTCGGCAAGTGGTCACCTAATTGGGAAGGTCCTTTTCAGATTGATCGATGTGTCCCTCACAATGCTTATTTGCTTAAGGGGGCTAGATGGTGAGATTTATGGGCGAGCTCTTAATGGCAAGTACTTAAAGAAATATTATTCTAGAGTCTGGATTGATTCATGATCGGCTCGTCGGCCGATTTATGATAATAGCCGATGCGTTATACATCGTCTTTAGATGGCCGATATACATTATCGCCCTTAGTTCAAATTTTACAACATGAGCCCTCATCTTCTAAAATTTGGGGGGGGGCATATATACATACAACAAGAATAAGTTTTTTCAAGTTTATGGAATTTTTCAAGTTCAAGTGTCTCAAAGTTACCAAGAGTGGCTTAAGTTCATGGGCTTCAAATGGACTGATCAAATTCGGCCAGCAGGCCGATGAAAGCAATTACGACAAAAAGGTATCTGTTTACAAGAAGGACACAAAATATATTACATTACCCTATGAAGCTTTCAATAGCTGCAATCGCCCTACGACGGATTTGATCAATATTTTCTATAACTTGGGCGTCATCGGCCATCGATCCTGGGATTGGCTTTAAAGATTTACTCAGGGTTGCCAAATATTTGGCTGATGCCTTCAGCTTCGCCGTCTGGTCTTTGATAGATTTCTCTGCGAGTTGCTTCCAGCTTCGACACGAGGTCTGCTTCGAGGCGTTGGAGTTCTTCAAGTCTGTTCTTCAAGACAATCAGCTCCACAGCTAGCTCATCCAATCTGGTCTTGTCAGAGTTGACTTGAGCCTTGCTAGCGGATAGGGCCGATTCCAAGCTCTCACGTTCCCGCCTCTCCGCGATCCTTTCTCTAGCCTTCTGAAGCTTGAAGCGATATTGTTCTAGGAAGATGGCCGGTGTTAGGGTCTCCATCAGGTCTTCAGGCAATTGATCTTGAATTTCTTGTACCCTAACTCTGATGGGAGTGCAATCCTCCACCAAGAACTCCAGCGAAGAGTCCAACCGATTGGCGATATCAGGCAGCCGGTTTTTCAGATCCTCAAGGATCGACGCCTCGGCTGTCCTGGGTGGCTCCTTGTCCTCATTATCAAGAAATTGGCCGATATCGAAAGAGAACATATCGGCTAAGTTCTGCAAGTATCAGCATAGGCCAAAGTTAGCCTAATCAGACAGGAATCGGCGAAAAGGGGATCGAAATAATCTTGGTTACCTGTGTTGGAGCATCAGTAGTGCTTGCATCGGCTTCCTTTTGCTGTGTTGAAATAGTAGGCGAGGGGGTTGGCCAATGTGGGGCAGGTGATGGAGCCCTTGGCTGGAAGAAGGCAAGGAATTGATAAACAGATCTATGTCACTAAAGACATAGTGTAAAATTAAACTCTTACCGAAGCAATCAGCGAGGGTGATGGAGAAGGAGAAGGAGTCCTCAGTCGGGCCTTGGCTCGTTCGCGCCTCTGTAAAGTCGTTTTTTTGGTTCTTGGTAAAGGGACTGATTGAGTCCGTTCCTTCAACGAAGACGACGCAAGTGCCTACAAGGGATTGAAGTGTAACATACCCGTTGAAGAAGATTGCATTAATTCAAAACAGGAAATATATTACCTTGCGGATTGCATGCTTGGTCTTCTTCGGCCGAATGGTATCGGTCCGGTCATCGGCCGATTGGACTGTGGAGGTCTGAGCCGATGGCTCTTCAGTAATCTCGGCCGACGAATTTTCTTCTTCAGGCGTGTCGGCGGCTGCTGCATCGACCTCCTCCTCTATTACTTGTTCATTAAGAAATTCTTCTATGGAGGGGTCTAGCTCTTCAAGATCGGCCTGGTCGGCAATCTTAGCCTTCTTGCTGGATTTTCGAGATTTACCTTTGGCTGGCGCCTTCCTCTTGGGATTTTCTTTAATCATCGGCCCTTGGAGTAATGATGATACCTTTGGGGCAGTGAGGCTGATGATTGACTCCAGGGTAGTTTATCCTGATGGAGCCACAGCCTGAGCATAACAAATTCTTTGTCCACTGTTGCTCACAGATGGGATCGGTTCGTCTGGGACTTGGGGGCTGATTCCCTGAATAAGCTCTGTTACGTAGAATCTGGCCAATTGATGGAAAATGTGAGTAGCCCATTCTTGCCACCACGCTTGGAAGCTAATATGGACAAAGGCACTCAGGTGCAATCGGTCGCAGTCACCCAGGTTTGGGGTTTCAATCTCCAGTGCCTTGCTCATGATCAGCCCTGATTGCACTATGCCCCTGCTCTCTAGGAGTTTATGGAAGTGTAAATTAATGGGGAGTTGTCCAAGCCCGCACTGTCTAGCAGCTACCATGGGATTATAGAACTCATAAAACAGGCTGGTGCTTCTTCCCTGAAATATGCCTATCGGGAGCAGGCATGGGGTGATGCCGATCATGAATGATTCCCGTGACTCCATGTCATCGTTTATCAGGTTCAACTGGAGATCATCGGGGAGTTCAAAATCCTGGTTAGAAGTGTAGATGAACATATCCATCTTGATTGATAGTGTCCCGGTATAGAATCGGATGAACCATGTAGACATGTCTTCGGCCGATTGATCTGCCCCAGGATAGATAGAGGCTGCTTCTCCAAAAGACATGCATCTTCTGGTTCTGTGGTCTTCATGATCGGCATACTTTGACGGGAAGCGGGAGTCCGATAGTGGAGGCCGATCAGCCATGGTGTTGGTGTGGATAGTTAGCCAAAGCTAGATAAACCACCATGGTCCTCCATGAGCTACAGTTTGCTTTAACATCAGATCCTGCGCAGAGACGTGGAGCAGCCGATAGACGGCTCCCAAGAGATATCGGCCAAGGGGGATCTGTCTCTTGTCGACCAGAGCTTGAGCCAAATGTTGGCAATTGGTAGTGGGGCCACAGGTCGATCCACAGAAGACGAATCTCTCTAGCCACAGCGTCAGGAAAGCCACATGTTCCCTCTCCAAGACTGATCCTTGATCCTCCAATCTTCTTGGTTTTCAATTTGTGGCTGCTGTTTGTCAGGAGGCTGAAGGGATTGATTTCGGACTGGATGTCTAATCCTGTTAGCATTTTGATGTCGATCAGAGTTGGGGTCATCGGACCTTGCTTGAATAGGAACGCATTCAGAGTGCTGGACCAGAAGTAGGTAGCCGACGACATGAGTGGCTCGTTTTTCTTGGTATCGGCCAGGGACAAAGTGATGCATTGGCCGATCCCTATCTCGTCCCAGTGGACCTGTTTGGCTGCAGCGATTCTTTTGTGCCAGGTCCTGTACCCATTGAGCTTTGATGGCTAGGATTTGAAGGTATGCTTCCACGAAGAAACATTGGGCTTGGCCTGTTTAAAAGGTGCTCTGTCTATCATGGTGTTTATCAGCCAAGTTGGGTCACAATCGCCCATGGGGCTTAGCAGGAATCGATGCGACTTGTCGTTGGTGGGGATCAAAATTTGGTTTTTGAAGACCTATATTGTAAGAACAACAATGAAAGCATAAGACTTGGGGGGCAAAAAGCAGAAACCCTAGTTTGAGAAAATCGGTGGGGAAGCGAAAATGTGAGGGGATTAACTTACCACGGGGATTTCGGAGGCGTAGAATGGGGCGGAAGCCATCGTTGTCGTTGATGAGGTCGCCGTGGAAAGGGTTGATGCTGACGGGACGCCGAGGGGTCGCCGCAGCTGAAGAGCGTGGGTGGTTGCTAAATTGGCGGCGGAGAGTTGCGAGTCTGGATCTGCGCGGTTTTCAGACAAACCCTAACGAGGAAGTTGATGAGTTCTTCGGGGCTAATTCCGCCACATTATATAATGAAGCGGAATTGGGGGGCATGTGTTAACAGCGGATTTTGGTAATCGACTCGGAGAAGAAAGAGGAAACCGAAGCAGAGAGGAAGAGGTAAGTTGGACTAAAACCAGGTCTTGTATCGGACTCAGCCAGTGTATCGGACTCAATGAGGCGCTGGTAAGAAAGCTGTATCGGCCGATTCGGATTTGTATGGTTGTTGGCCGATACGGGTTGCAAGTTGACAGAGTCAGCGTGGGCTTGGTTTGGGCTCAGGATAAGCTTCAAGGAAGTTGCCAAATAGAGATAAAGCTCGGTTTTAGGCAATTGTATCGTGTAAATCAAGTAGGTTTAGATCTAATCTGTGGCAAAAGTCTGCCGTAAAGACTTGTTTGTTTGTTAGAGATAAGATCGTGTCCTACATGGACTCTGTTGTAATTTCGGGTATAAATATCCCGATAGTTTGTACATAGAAGGTCTCTCTCTCTCTCACAATTGAATACAACAAACCAGTTTCAATCTACTTTCGGCGCATCGCCAACCCTCGCAAGAGGTCTACTCCGACGAGTTCTTGCTTCCCTAGAGCAGAGGTAAGAACTCGTCCCCGACGATCTGCATCGTCGGGGTTAGCGTGTCGCTTTAGACACGTTGAGCCTCGATGATGTGATCGTCGTCTATCATGTCTTGAGTAATCTTGATAGGTATTTTAATTAGGCTTCGCCAGTGATCTACTCGTTTTAGGGTTTATTGCCAACGGCGGTTTAATTATTATGCTTGTTTAGATTTTTCAATACATCTACCATCCCCAAAAGCAACCGGCGACTTGATTTTCTTTGTGTTAAGTCTCAATTCACACTTTGAGTTGATATCGACCTTAGTCCTGTTTTGAGATTTAACACGAAGCCTGTTTTCGGTTGTAATTAAGGATAGCGCTGGGGTTTCAGCCAGTCTTGTCTGATATGCATGATTATACTAGGGTTTTTATGTGTATCTGCCATCTACATGAATAGATTGATAAATATAGATGTATGTGTTATAGATTGACTTTTTAGGGTTTATCTGTGATTGATACATTTATATTGGTTAATTGGTTCATGTAGATTTGCACTAGAGTATTAGCTAGTGTAGTTATCTCGTTATCTTTATCGGCCGATGCTGTTAATTGACATCAACATGTCGATGAAGGCCGATAAGATCAGATTCATGTTTTAAATACCATTTTATCGCGAGTAAGCCGATACAGCTTTGCCCTATCGGCTAGGCTATGGCAATGTGTCATCGGCCTATCGGCCGATCGGCCATTGTTTTCTAACATGGTTTACTTGTTTCTTGTTGATTGCAGATCAAATCAACTGGCACGCTCTGCACACGACTAGGCAAGCCATTTGGACCTGCACTGGAGTAAAGCAAACCTCCCAGGCCGCCGTGGAAACGCGGAACCCGTTTGGTTGCAAGGCGGGTCGAAATTCTGCGCCAACACCCGCCCACCCCAGAAGCAACGGCCAGGTGGAGCGCGCCAACGCGGAAATCCTCAAGGGCCTCAAGACCAAGACCTTCAACATCCTCAAGAAGCATGGCGACTCATGGATCGAGGAGTTGCCAGCGGTGCTCTGGGCGAACCGAACCACTCCAAGCCGGGCGACAGGGGAAACGCCTTTCTTCCTTGTCTACGGCGCGGAGGCGGTCTTCCGATCCGAGCTCACCCTGAGGTCCCCTCGGGCCACCATATATTGCGAGGCTGATCAAGATCAGCTTCGCCGAGGCGACCTCGACTATCTGGAAGAGCAAAGGTGGCGCGCGGCCCTCTGAGCCGCGCGCTACCAGCAAAGCCTGCGGCGCTACCATAAGTGCCATGTTCGGGCCCGATCACTCTGCGTCGACGATCTCGTCCTACGCCGTGTCCAAACACGTGCTGGACTGAGCAAATTCTCACCAATGTGGGAGGGTCCATATCGAGTGATCGGTGTCCCCCGGCTGGGCTTGGTTCGATTAGCCACGGGTGACGGCACAGAGCTGCCTAACCCGTGGAACATCGAGCATCTTTGCCGCTTCTACCCATGAGGGGGTCGGGTGTCGTACCTCAGGCTCAGGCCAACCCCGCGCCCCCCTCGGGCACGCAGGGTTGGCCGAGGCCTCCCACATGCACATACTTGTTTATTTCTTTCCTAGCACTTCAATAACAAGCATTTTCAATTTCCTAAGGACCGCGCCTGTGTTATCGTTTCCTTTTGAAAAGTCTTGACTTGAGTCAGTCTGCTCATGCTCGACCTTGCCCTCGGCAGCCCGGGTCGTCTAAAACTGCCAAACAGGGCCCAGAACCGAGCCGTGCCCCGGGGCGCGGCGAACTCCGGGGGGAATCGGCAATGGCCCACAATCGGGTCCCCATAACCCTCGGTCACCACGCTCTCGGCCTGGCCAGTCTCGACATGCGGATCTCCCCAGGCACTAGCTCTGACCCGCACCGCTTGAGGCTAGGGCCCGAGCACGAGCCCTCGCTCAAGCCAAGATACAAAAGAATCGCGACACAGACCATCCTTATCGCGCGCATATAGCAAGCATAGCTGACATAGAAAGCAGATAAAATGAAGCCAGTTTGTACAAGCTTTGGCTCAAAGGCCTCCGAAGATGGAGGAATAAAAAAAATTTAAGATACGTGGGGCCCGGGGGCTCACTCCGACGCGCCCGGGTCGCCGGCTTGGCCATCGCTGTCGTCGTCGGCACCGTCGTCGCCGTCCTCCTCCTCGTCGGAGTCGAGGGCGAAGACGAGCCGAGAGGCCGTCCCCTCGAAGCCGTGGATGATTTGATCGGCGGCATCTCGGACTTGGGCGCACGCGTTGTCCTCGGTTCCGGGAGGGAATTCTTCCAGTGCCGTCCACGGGGAGAAGTCGGGGTCCCGGGCTTGGTAGCTCGCCAGCACGAGCTCCACCCCCCCGGGTGAGGTCCCTTGAGGAAGACTTAACCGTCTCCTCGATCTCCTCAGGGAGCCTTTCAAGGGCCCCGATCATCTCCGAGAGGCGCTGGGCGAGGCCCCCTTGGTTGGCGGCGTACTTTGCGTACCGCCAGCTCCAGATGCCCGCCTGACGCCCGGCGTGATCGAGGCGGGAGACGGCGTCCCGAAGCATGCCGGGCCCCACCTTGTTCGACAGCTTGAGGGCCTCAACCTCCCCGGCGGATGAGTCCAGGGCGCCCTGCAGCTCGGCGATGGTCTTCTCGGCGGCTGCGAGGCGGGCGGCCAGATCGCCGTGGCCTGCGGCCGCCCCACCGCTGCGCGCCTGCGCGTCCAGCTCCCTCGCCCGCGCGTCGAGTTCAGAGGCCCGCTGGTTCAGCGCGTCCCTCTCGGCGTGGGCGCTCTCTAGATTGCGGCGCGCCTGCTCCTCCCGCGCCGCCTCGCGGAGGAGCAGGCTGTCCGCCAGCCGCTACGCCACGGCCTCGGCCTCCTTGAGGGCTCGCCCCCGCTCGACGAGCGCATCTTCACGGAGGCGGAGTGCGTACTCCTGCTCGGCGGAGGCAGCCTCGTGCGCCGCTGTTAACGACGAAATTTGGTAAATCATGCAGAGTTAAAGCCGAAGCCGATTGGAGGAGATAAGCGATTACAGAAACAGAGTATGAATCGGCTGTAAGGCAAATCGGCTACGGTGTGCATCGGCTGAAACAGAATCGGACAAGGATAGCCGATGTAGCCGATTCCGATGAGGAGATGGCAGGATCATTGTCGGGTTCGGTTGGTGTGCTTCATGAGGATTGCCACGTACGGATTGAGTCCGAAGAAGGCAATTGTATCTATTAGTTAGGATATTTGTTAGTTTTCTTTTATCTTTGGGAAAGTGTGTTTAGTGTCCCTTAAGGACTTTATGTTTTTCTCTTATCTTTAGGAAAGTTTCTTTCTTGTCCTACAAGGATTAGTATCTCCCCATGGGTATAAATATGTACACCCGGGGTTATTGTAATCTATCAACGCTCGATCAATACAATTCGGTGCATCGCCACCTTTTACTCTGTTACGGTTTATTTATCAACCGGCGGAATTTGGCACCTGACGCGAGGCTGCATCGGCTGTCGATCTCCGGCGAAGGGGTAAGTCCAATGTTTCGTCGGTTCAGGCAATTGTATCATCTACGTCGGCGTCGTTCAAGGCTGCATCAGTACATTCGACCTCTTGGATTGCTCTGGTTTGGATAATATATTTGCCTGGCCATTTATCATATGTCTTATGTTAATCTAGTATTAGCATCTCGATTTAGTTTTATCGGCTGCTTCTCATTTTAGGGTTTCTGCCGGTATCGGCTAAATCATTTTGCTAGATTAGATTAGCCTAGGCATCTACCACCCTGAAAATCAGTCAAGGGCTTGATCATCAAGATACCGTGTTTCTTTACATGCTTAGTGCTGCATCAGTTGAGTTTGACCTACTAAGTCGTGCTTAGAACCATGAATCTCTAGCCTGCTTTTTGATTGCTGATAAGGGTTTCATCGGGGTTTCAGCCGATGAGTTATCTGGACGTTGCATCGGCTTATAAGGATTGCATATAAGTTGAATTTAGCCGATGACAACAAAGGTTTCACTGTTTAATCTAATCTTGTGGATTTTATTGCATTGGATCTATGTTAGATTTACTTCATCGGCTATGCTATGAATATATATAATCTCTCTCTTGAGGTGNGACGGTGGTGACCCGCCAGCGCGAGGAGGCCCTAGAGGCCCGAAACTATGGCGCTGGAGGAGAGCCTTGCTACGCTCGGGGGGCGGGCCTCGCGCTTGCTCGCGCAAGAGCGCCGCCGTGCGCCGGCGGGCCGAGGCCCTTGACCTCCGTGCCCGGGAGCTGGAGGCGCTGGAGGAGTGCGCCCGCGCCCTGGACGCGAAGGAGGCGGCGCAGGCGGCACGCGAGGAGACCGCCGCCGCCACAAAGGGAGGCGACACTGGCGGCTGTTGATGCAAAAAAACACACACTGGCCTGGGAGATCTGCTTAGCTCCAGTGCAGGTCCAAATCTTGGTGAGATGCGGGCGTGCCAGTCAGTTTGATCCTGCAACTGACAAGATATACAAACGACAGATCAAAGAACCGATCGGCCAACATAGCCGATGTAGTAATTCCAGCCGATCCTGATAACAGCCGATAGCGATAGGGTTTTGAGCTATCGGCTATGTGTTCAATGTAGATTCTGACACTTGACAAAGAGACAATCGGCTGATGATAATATGCATTAGATCGGCAATGACTTGATAAAGTGAAACGAAAGTTAGACATACTCGATCGGCTGTAGATATCAATGATACATAATCTAAATCTCAAAATATATTTAAACCAAGTGATTGGGATAGATCGGACAGGGCGCCGAGACAGTATAAATCACTTATGTCTAAAAACACCTCAAGAGAGAGATTATATATATTCATAGCATAGCCGATGAAGTGAATCTAACATAGATCCAATGCCATAAAATCCACAAGATTAGATTAAACAGTGAAACCTTTGTTGTCATCGGCTAAATTCAACTTATATGCAATCCTTATAAGCCGATGCAACGTCCAGATAACTCATCGGCTGAAACCCCGATGAAACCCTTATCGGCAATCAAAAAGCAGGCTAGAGATTCATGGTTCTAAGCACGACTTAGTAGGTCAAACTCAACTGATGCAGCACTAAGTATGTAAAGAAACACGGTATCTAGATGATCAAGCCCTTGACTGATTTTCAGGGTGGTAGATGCCTAAGCTAATCTAATCTAGCAAGACGATTTAGTCGATACCGGCAGAAACCCTAAAACGAGAAGCAGCCGATAAAGCTAAATCGAGATGCTAATACTAGATTAACAGAAGACATATGATAAATAGCCAGGCAAATATATTATCCAAACCAGAGCAATCCAAGAGGTCGAATGTACTGATGCAGCCTTGAACGACGCCGACGTAGATGATACAATTGCCTGACCTCCCGAGCAGCCTTGTCGGCCTGGCGGACTCGGGCCGCCTCCCGAGCGGCCTCTTGAGCTTCCCGTAGGTGGACTGCGGCTTCCTGCAGGTCGGCCTCCCGCCTCTGAGCCTCCGCGGCCGTCGCCCCCCCGGACTCGTTGCCCGCGGGCCGGCCGGCCTTGGAGTGATGCGTGGGGCGGGACGGGATCTCGCTGAGGCAGAAGAAAAACACGAAACAGAGAGAGATAAGTAAAGACGAGCCCTGGGGGTTTGGGAATAAGAGTGTGGTCGCTGTGGGTGAGAGGTAGAACCTGCGGGGTGGCCGGCTGAACGACCACTTCGGGGACGTGATGAGGCTCCCCCTGCACGGCTCGGTCTCCCCCATCTTGCGGAGCCGCTTCTTCTTCCGTTCCCCCTCGGGCTGGGGCGTCGGTGCGGCGTCCTCTGGGCGCCTGCCGCTGACACGCACCGCCCCGCCCCCTCGGGGAGAAGATGGAGGAGGCGTCACCTCCTGCTTCCTCTTCCCCTTGGCGTCGGTAGGGCGGCTGCCCCCTGAATCCCTGCCGCGGGGCCTAGAAGCATGGCCCCTTCTGGGGGTAGATTGGTCCCCTCTACGGCTGCCGCCCGCACCATCATGGCCTCAGGGGGCCCGATCCCCCGACGCCCCGACCACCTGCGTGATGGCTAGGATGTTGGCGCGCTCTGGGTCACTGCAGATGGGGAGGATTCCCCGAGGGATGAGGGATGATTCCACGGAGCTAAGGTTTAGCACCCGTTGGACCACCATCCTGAAGTCTTCGGGGTCCCAATCCCACTTACGCCCCTGGTGGGTCCTCAGGAGGTCCTCGGTCCCGGTGTACTCCCAAGCGCCCCGAGCGCGTCGCCGGAGCGGCGCGATCCGGCGGTGGAGGTAGTCGCCGAACATCATGGCCCTCGTGAGCCCCTGGGTTCGCAGGCCCGCCAGGCGGTCCAGGATGGCGTTGTAGCCGTCCCCCAGATCCACCGTCGCCCACCAGCTAGGCGCCTGCATTGGGGCTGGCTCGGGAGTCGGAGGTGCGCTTCGTTGGGGAGGGGGGTGTAGAACCAATCGCTCTTCCTGTCGTCCCACTTCTTGCGAAGGACGCACGGGATGTAGCGGTTCAACACCTGCCCCCGCAGCTGGAAGTAGCAGCCACCGACCACCGTCGGCGGCGATACCGGCTGCACGGTGAAGAACCACCGAAACAGCCGAAAGGATGGGCGCACATCGATGAACATCTTGCATAGGTGTGCGAGGATGGCCAGCGTCATCACCGCGTTGGGGGTGAGGTGCGTCATCTGGAGGCCGTAGAACTCCAGAACATCCATGAAGAATGTGGAGAATGGCGGGATCAAGCCCGCCGTGGCGAAGGAGAGAAAGAAGATGGACCGCTCCGGGTAGTGCGGCGCCGGGTGTCCCTCTCCCAGGGCGACCACCTCCTGGGTGGCAGATTCCGGCATGAACCGGCGCGGCAGCCTGGCCTGCCTCTCGCTGGTGATGCGAGAAGGCAACAGCACGCTGCCGTCAAGCGGCGCGGAGCTCCGCGTCATGGCGCCGGCGGGGGGGGGGAGCTTGAGAACGAGAGCACGTGGCGAGAGTAAGGCGAGAGAAACGAAAGGGCTAGAGCACGGATGGCAAAGGCAAGGAAAAAGTGGCGAGAGGAAGGAAACGAATCCCTTCCTCGGCGCCTTTTATGCCCTTGCCTCCGCCGCGCTCGGCTCCTCGTTTCCCGCGCCCACTTCCTTGCCCATCGTTTCTCGCGCCCACGCCTCCACTAACCCCACTTGCCCGCCTACGGCGCGCGCGTCAGTCATGCGACCGTGACTGTTGAGGAGGGGCAGATCGTGTGCGCATTAATCGCGCTCGGTTACCGCAAAAAGCGCCATCATCACATCCCCAGGCGAAACGGACCGACGTGTCCCGATCCGCGTGCTGCCTCGAGTAATGCTGCGGTTACAAGGAGATCGCTCATTAAGGTCGACTGGCATTCTTCACCAATGTGCGCAGCTCGCGACCGTAGGAGTCCTGCCCGCCTTTGGGGGCCGGTCCCACCTGTCATCAGGCCCGAGGGGTGGCGTCAAGCCTGGGTGCCCCCCCCGGGTGTGGCCACCCAGGCGTAACGCCGGGGGCTACTGTCGGTGACATGGGACCGGGGGGGTCGAGACCAAAGGGAAGGGCGGCCACAGGGATCCACGTGGCCCGTTCCCCCGGAGGGGTCGGGCCCGAGGGTGACGTGGTGGCTGCCCTCCCGGTTTTCCCCCGGGGTCGGGCCACTCCCGTTTCTGCCCCGAGGGCTGGGGCGCCCCGACCCCCTGTGGTTTTGGTGCCATGTGCGCAGGTTAGGTGAGCATGGCAGAGCTCACCTAACAGCATTTATGGCGGTTCAGACGAGCGCACTACGCCGCATTTAATGCGGCGTGGCGCATGCATATCCGGTCCGTGACCAGTCACAGCGAGTGACCGATCGCAGACTGGTCAGATCGCGGGTTAGGTGGCGCCAGGCGGCCTGCAGCACGCCTCGCCCCGTCCCGTCGGAATGATGAGAGCCCTCTGTCTCTCGTCTCTCAGCCGGAGTTGGCGTGCCAACTCCTGGAGTTGGTATGTCAGCCCCGGTCAGATGCTTTCCCGATTCCGGCGCAGACGAGACGAGAAAGTCGCCCGCCATTTAATGAAAGTTGAAATGGGCGTCCCCCGGATGGGTCGACTGGCCAAGCAGAGGCGCGCTGCGGCGTCCGTCAGAGGCGTGCTGCGGCGTCCGTTAGAGGCTGCTTCCGGTCGTAGGATAGCCCTAAATGTAAAAGAATGTTTTCTTTATTAGGCAGCTCGTGGCCCGTGTGGTAGCCCCTTGCCATATAAAAGGAGGCCCAGGCCTAGGAGAGAGGGAGGAGGACTCTGGCTGACTCGGTCTGGGGGCTGGACTCTCTCTGAATCCCATCACACTCTCAGATCTACCAGAACACAGGAGTAGGTATTACGCTTCTTAGCGGCCCGAACTTGTCCAAACCGCCTGCGTCCACGTGTTTTTTTCTCGCTGAGATCCCACAAATCAGGGGCAAAAAATTTTACCTTGCGCCCCTGGCTGAACCGGCAAAGGGGGACCTGCATGGTCTCCCGGTGAGGAGTTTCACCCTCCGTCAGTCATCCTTGGTATCTTTAGGTGTAATGATATCACTTGAGCATCAAAACATTTTCAATCCTTGGGACCTATTTTTTCTCATTCAACACAATGAAATTATTAGTCCCAATGATCCAGTTGTCAACCTTTACTTGTTAACCAACCGATTGCATGTATAAAAAGATATGAATAAATGATGAGTATTAATCAACACCACAAGTGTCATATACTCAAATATATGCTCAAGTGTAAACATCCCAATTAAATGAAAGTGACTAACTTGGATCAAATACATGAATAACTAAGGTATAGGATTTGCTCCCCCTAAATGTATGCATACAAAATGTTTGTGTGAAGCAAAAGTATGCATAAAAAGATATGAAACATTGAGAGCTTATCCTATACAAGAATAGAAGACATTTATCAAATATAGGCATTAAAATAAAAACATACCTTCATCATTTCCATGTTCTCAATGTAAAGAGACTAAATAAATGCTCAAACAAAACATTAGTCTCACATGTATATTGTTATTTACATGAAAATATTATATATGAACAAATCAATATGTGCATGGAGAGAAAGAATAATACATATAACTTGATCTCTGTGCACTTCATCCTTGTTGTGTTTTAGGTCCACCATCAACAAATATTTATATCTTAACTCATATGAAGTTCGTGAACCATTTCTCATAATTTCCATTTCCATATCTACATGAGATTAGGACAAAGAAAATGCTTATAAAAATATTAGTCTCATATAATTGGATTTATCATTAATCACCAAAACCAAATTAGTGACACTTGAACTTTCAAAATGATTAAGTGATCAATAAAACCTTTGCTGCAATCGGCTAAAACCAACTTGTATATAATCCTTATTAGCCAATGCAACACTTAAATAATGTTTAGATAACTCATCGGCTGAAACCCAGATGAAACAATGATTGATGCATACTGACTTAAATAAATCTAACTTACCACAACCTCATAGGTTAGATCTAACTAATGCAGCATAAGGTTGATAATTGATAGATAGATTTAAACCAGCCGATATGACACCGATCAAATGGGTCATGTATTAAATTTAACCAAGACAGTAAAACCATCAAAGAGAAAACTTAACACATCAGATAAGATTGGCTAACCCTCAAATAAAACATTAGCATAAACCTATCGGCTTAACAAGACTTAGATCATCAATGACAATGTAGTAGGTCGGACCTAACCGATGCACCACAAGATTGTATATGGTAATCTAATTCCCAATGAGCCGATAAATCTGTCTAATATGATGGATATAATAAATCTATCAAAAGCGACATTATGTTTAAAGAAACATCAACTTGAACAGAATATCGGACCTAACCGATGAAGTCCTAACTAAGCCAATGTAACTATAAACAGTAATGAAACTAAATATAGAGATGATATACCAGATAAGCAACAATCGCGTTGGCCCGATTAGAATATCGGATTCAACCAAGGAAGTCCTAGCCACGCTAGCGCAAGCAAAGACGACGGAACTCACTTCTTGCCGGAGATCGAACTCAATCGATGCAGCCCATGCGCGAAAGCAAGAACTCGTCAAAATAAAACCTCATAAGAGGATGGCGATGCGCCAAAAGTAGATGTATATTGATCTGTGGAGATAAGTTACAAGGACCCCGGACGTACATATTTATATCCTCAGACCGATATGAGTACTAATTGGACATGACACAAACTTCCCTAAAGACAAAACTTATCTAATTAATAGATGAACTTAAGATGTCATGTCGTGGTCTTCATCACTACTTCTCGAACTCGGTCTCTTTTAGATAAGTTTTTCATCCGCTGATTATGTTCTTTCCTTAACCGAATCCATTAAAAAATCTTAGCAAATTTTGGCGTTAATAGTTTCGAACCCAATACCTTCTAGTTTACATGGGAGAATTTTACCATTGGGCTAGTTAATAAAACTTGTTAAGAGACAGCCTAACATCATTTTAAATATATATAGTGCTCAACACCAAGGCCCTTGGTGCTAAGCTTTTGTTCTCACCACCAAGACGCATGGCGTTGAGGTAGAGATTCCGTTTTGGTTATAGTTTTTTGTTAAGGTCTATTTATAAAATAAGTTTTATGAAAGGGTCAAAGTGTCAAATTTTTGGCCATTGTCGTCGGGGGAGCACCGCCGTCCACCTAGTCAAGTGCGTGTTTCACCTAGGGCCGTTGCCTTGGCAATTGGCAGAGGAGAGCTCGCGGTGACGGCATGTTGGTTGCTACCAAGCCTTCGAGCCTGTGATCTTGACCAGAGCGGGCTGGTTGGCCGCCTCCACCACCCTCGCAAGGATGGGAAAGTGAGCTCGAGCTCAAAGAGGCTTGTCGGCCATCATTGTTGGGCATGTTTTAGCTCGAGCTCTGTGTGAAAAGGGAATGAAGAGAAGAAGAGGGGGCACTGACTTATTTGGCCCATATATTGACTCAGCCATTTGGAATAGGATGAACGAGTTACGTCAGTTGAAACCGCTCTCAAGAGAATCGATTTGCACTCATTTTATAATTTGGAGGAGCCTGTATGCACTAGTCTCATAGTAGAGGGAGAAAAAAATTGGACCTTTTCCATTCTTGCTGCAGCTTAACTTTTTCGTGCCTATATGTGGCCTGAGTAGCGCCAAGCTTTTAACCCGAGTAGGATTTTGGGATGGACACGATTTCGTACAGCGTCCCACCTAGACCTGATACGAAAGAGGCCTAGCAGTGATCCAATTACACTCTCACGGCCCATATAATGCCTTAATCCACCTACGCGAAAAAGACACAATCTATTTATTCAACACTAGCCTGATCGGAGCACAGATTACGGTGCAAATCAGAAGTTAGAAATTTACAGGATTTTAAGTTCGATTTTCTAGTTTAGCAAATCGGACATTTATTCCATCAACAAGCACCACTTGCACCAATACTCTTACCCAATCTGTAAGTTTGTGTCCATGTGTTCCACTCTCTCTCTCTAGCGGAACAGGACACAAACTCGATCTCCTCTACTCGAAAATGCTTCCAATCGCTTGTCCGGTGGGAAGCGAAATATCTGACGCACCGCCATCTCACGCGTTTCTCCACCACACAACGATTTTATCCACTCCTCAAACCTCTTCGCTGCCTCTCTGCTCTTCTCGACCCAAAAACAAAATCGAATCGCGCAAGCACATCTCCACCACCAGAAAGGAGCGGCGAGCTCGCCGGCGCCGCCAAAACAGGAGAAGGGGACGCGGAGGGAGAAAGGAGGTCTATCAACGGGACAGCTGCTGCGGTCGAGGTGCGACGAGGCACCACTAGGAAGGAGCGGCGAGTTCATCGGTGCAACCAAAACAGGAGGAGACATGGTGAGAGAAGGGAGGTCAAGCGATGCCGGTGGCTAAGCCGCGGTCACGGTGCGACGAGACTGGCTACGCGACAGCTTGCTGCTCGAGGATCTGGGTGACGGCGACTGCCGTGCATTCCGCAGTCGAGGAGCTCGTCGACGGCGACCGCCGCGTGTTCCGAGAGCAGTACAACTGCTGCTTCCTTCGAGTGGACATGCAGCTCCCTGTGCTTCACAGCTACATGAGCGACCATGGCCTCCTCGACGAGGACATGAGGCTTAGACATAGCTGTGTGCATACTGCAACCACTTTCAAAAACACATGTGGAGTCTAAATCTGTCCATGGGAGTAGAGAAAGAAGGTAATGCGATCCCCGGGGAAATCGGGGAATCCGTTTCCCACTCCGTCCATGCACTCTGATCGGGAGCGCAAGCCGATCAAATGGCTGTGGGTTCCCCTCACGTAGCGCACATAAAATAAGGGGAGCCGCCGGCGCACACGAACCAATGTTTCTCGTCGTGCACACGGGCTCCTCACAAAACCCTAGAACCGCTGATCCGGGAAAGCGCTGAAGTGGGGGGAAACGCTCACCGTCGTCGCCATCCACACCGTCCCCATGGCCGCGTTGAGCTCCAAGTCCGGCGAAGGTATAAGACTCTATCCCTCTCTCTCACTCTCCCGTTTCTTCTACAATCTAGAGATGAATCCCTAGATCGGCTCCTAGCGATCCTAGAATCCTAACAATGATATCAGAGCAAGCCCTAGGAGTAGATCTAGGCGGGCTAGGAAGAAGAAAGAGGAAGGGGACCTCGAATCCCCAAAGAAAAGCCAAAGAATAAAAAAAAAAGGGTAAAACCCTTACCTCTCCGCCGCCGGTCGTCGATGACGCTGCCGGGAAGCCCACCGCCGCCGGCGGCCTTCACCGACGTGTGCGGGTAGCCAGTCCACCGCCGTCGGCCGTCGCCGATGTCGCGGGAAGACCGGGGAAGAAGCGCGCGACTCCGGGCAACGCGGCAAGACCGCTTGACGGCGACGCACTCATCCTTGGGTGAGTGCGCGCACCGGCGAGGGGGCGTGCGACGGCACCACCGCGCTTCGCCGTGCGTGCGAGCTCCGGCGCACGGCAGAAAGTGGCTAGGGTTTTGGCGCGCAACGGCCGGGAGGGACGGGGTTTTTGTTTCCCCGATCTCGGCGCGTGGCCGTTCGATCGAAACCCTAACGATCGGACGGCCGGCGATGGCCGGGCCGAAGCCGGCCCAAGAGGGGTGCACGCGGGGCCGCTTTCCTGGCCCAGGCCCAGGTTGTGGCCTGTGGTGCGCGGGAGCGCCCGCGCGTGCGCAAAAGGCCGTGGGCCGACCGGCAATGGCCGGGAAGAAGTCTAAATCAGGTCCCTCGTGGTCGAAGAAAAAGAAGTCTATTTCAGGCCCCTTGCGGCCGAAAGAAGTCTATTTTACATCCCTTTTTGGAAGCTTTTATTATTTTAAGATTAATTGATTGTTTTTTATTTCTAAGCAATTTAACCAACGTGACAATAGTTTAGAGAATAGATAAATTGTAACAATTGCTTCTGAACATGTATGTAATTTATTTTTTCGCTGCTATGATGATGTTTATGCATTAGTTCTATTTCTGTCCAACGGTGATGTAGAATTAATGTGATAGTTTGTATATTTTAATTTTGACCAACGTTAAATTAAAACATACAAGAGTTTTAATGTTTCTCAATTTCTTTAATTTGTCTTCAGGAACCACTAACCCACTTGTGTATATCTCGGCCGTTGAGCCCCTTAATGGGAATAATTATGGCTCATGGTGAGAGAAGATTGAGATAGCATGTCACGCCCCGAACTAGCCCCGAACGGCGGCCAGTGTAGGACGATCCAAATTATCCTGTATACCTGTACTAGTCCTAGGAAACAGTGCTGGTACAACAGGAAGATTGAATATCACGGCGACAGAAGTCTTTTTATTAAAAGTAGAATTATAACCAAGGTTAGAACGGCGGACAGACCCCGAGTTCACAACTGCATTACAAAAAGGCGGAAGCGGAGACTAGCCCAAGGCCACAAGCATGACTTGGGAATTAGGCCGAAACCCTACTACAGCTCGTAAATCACTTGCTCCTGGAAGAACTCCTCTTCAGCAGGGTCCACTTCTTCGTCTTCGAGAACTGGGGGGTTATTTATATAGAGCAAGGGTGAGTACGGAAGTACTCAGCAAGCCAAGGAGAATTAAGTGTTTGATGCGGGCTTCAAAGGAGTGCCAGTTTTTTTCGCGTTCAATTTTAGTTTAAGACTTTCATGAGAACTAAGTGAGTGCTTCTCAACGGCACGGACGAGAGAGTGCGTCTCAACCGGCCAGAGCAGTGAAATGTATGGATTGATCCTGTCATCACGAAAGGCTCCCTGCCAATCGATTACCGAAACCGGTTGCACCGACAGCCACAAGTCAAGCACTGAACAGATTTCCTTACACCAACAGCAGTTCACAAAGTAGTAAACAAAACTACGCTAAGAAATCACCTCACATTCACCCTTGACTGTGGGCACGGCTGTTCAAACAGTTTGTCAACCTCTGCAGAGGGGGTACACTTTACCCACACGACGTTACTAACCCGAGTCACCTAGCCCGTGCAGAACAGCCACATCTGGTGACTTTGAGGTTTTCACGACAAGGCATTTCGAAAGCCGACTCAGAGTCACCTTATGCAAACGGGAGGGGTCGCACGGACCAACACCAGGTTAGGTCGCAGACCATACTGTGCCAGGAAGCCCAGGGGTCCTCCCCGACACCACCCCGGCGAATCCACTTGTCCCTTGGTATCAAGATTTTCCTGGCCTAGCTAATTACTCAGCCAGGGGTGTCCCATTCACCCATGTGGTCGTACTTGTCATATGCTCGGATGTAATTCCCAAGGAATCGGTCCTTAAGGCGAGAACGGGAAGACCGTACCTCCAGTACATCTCCCGCACCGCGAGTTTTGGAAACTCAACTTATTTTCAAGGCACCGACCCAAGTGTCGGGTTTTCCAAGGATTTTGTAAATCCAAGTTTTACCTAGTTGATCATTTTAAATTTGAAGGGAGCCTCGATATTCGTACACGGGGCATGAATACCGAGACCTAACCTGAAGGGCAACAAGGGGTGTTAGGTCATTCAATAATCAAGGAGGTCGAATGCAGCAAGTGGGTAGGGCCTGACGGTTGTATCACAAACCGTGGCCAAAGTGTCATGTGTAACCTAAGGGATGCATAGTTTGCAAAAAGAAAATACTTAATTTCAAAGTATGGGTTCAATTGATCAAAGGCGACTTGCCTTGCTCGAGATCCTGAGCTTCCTCCTCGAAATCCACGCACTACAGGTCTTCTGGCTCCGAAACTACACGCGAAACGAGGAGACTCAACACAACAGTCAAAAGGAAGCCCTATTAAAGACCTCTAAGCGTGCCAATAGATATATCTCAATTTTTCAGGAATTTTGGAAGTTGAATGGAGTCAATTGGACGAACGGTTGAGAAGATATGAATTTCCTAAGATTAATTAATTTTCTGTCTAAAGGAAAAAGGAATTATTAAATCCCTTGGAAAAGGAAATGGAGGAGGGACATGAATTGGACTTTGTTTTGGGACGGCTAGGTGCGGCCCAATGCCAATTCGGGCGCGGCCGGGCAACACGGGCCGGCGCGCGGGAGAGATGGCCCAAGGCCGAGCGGCGCGCGAGAAAGGACGGGCCGGCTGACGAGGCGTGGCCCACAAACGAGCAAGGCTAGGGCGGGAGTACTGGGCCGGTCACAGGACGTGGCCCAGAGAGCGAGCGCGGCCGAGCGAAGCGACCGACGTGTGGCGAGGATGGCCCAAGGCCGACTAGGCCGGACCGTGGCGCAGCCCATGCGGCGGAACGGATCGGTGGACCGAGGTCCACCGCGCGGGGCACTAGAGCGGGACCCGCCTGTCGGCAACCCGGCTCACAAGGGCGAGGCGCACGGAGAGAGTTGGCGCTAGGGTGGAGTGGACTCGGTCCAGATCGGGTGCACCGGATGGACGCGTGCGCGGCGGACCCACGCGTAGCCTCAGGGTTCTCCGTGGACCGTGCGCACGGGACGGAGGGAGAGACGGCAGCTGGCTTACGCGTGGCGCCGACATGGCTGCCACGGAGGACGGCGGGAGGAAGAAGAGGGGGCGACGGCATCCGACGGCGCGGCACAAGTCCGGCGAGAGGGAGGGCGCCGGAGCGGAGAGGGAAGCGAGGGGAGACGAGCCAACAGCTCGGATTCGTCGGAGAAGGGATCGGAGAAGGCGGATTGCGGCGGCGCACGTCGTCGGCGGTCGGAAGGGGGAAATCGTGCCGGAGGGGTTAGGGTTCGATTCACCGGAGAGGGAGCATCCACACGGGTTCACGAGCTCGTCCCGAGTGAGGGAAGAGGCGGAGCGGCACCGGAGAGAGCGGGCGACGGCGCGGGGAGCGCGGCACCGAGCAGCGGCAAAGCGATGAGCGGGAACGGTGACGACGGCGCTAACGGCGGCTCTACTGTGCCTACGTGCACGGTAGGGTGGCGGTGAGCTAGCTAACGCCTAGGGACGAGAGGAAACGGAGAGAAAGGGGAGGATTACCGCGGGGAGGAGTTAGCCGGAGAAGAAGGGCCGACGGCGCGGGGCGGACACGGCTCGATCTCGGGCCGAGGAAGGGGGAGAAGAGCGACGCCCGGAGGCCCCTTCTCGCATCCTCGTGCCACGGACGACGGCAACGGCACGGCGGCGGTGAAGGAAAATGGGGAGCGGTGTGTGGGGAAGGACCTCGGCGATGGAGAGGAGAGTGGCGGCCGAGAGAGGAAAGGGCATGGGATTTAAAGGGGACGGCAAGGCGGTGGAGGCGCGCGGAGAGACCTGGCGCTCTCCGGCGCTAGCGGCCAAGCGGCGGCAGCGGTGACGTCGGCGCCGGTCAGGGGAAAAGAAAAAGAAGGGGAGAGAAAGGGAGGCGGTCCCCTTGCCGAAACGGGAAGGAACACGAAGAGAGAGAGAGAGCGGGAGAGAGAGCTACGGCCCTCCTCCTTGGCAGCATGCGCGCAGAGCGGCGGGACCGAGCGGAGGTGGCGTCGGCAATGGCGGTTGGGCGGTGCGGCGTGGAGCGGCGACAAGGCGGCGTCGGCGCCAGGGATGACGGCGGCGTCGGCCGGGCGGTCGGCCACGACGCGTGGCGGGCGCGGGAGCCAACGGCGGGGGCAAAAAAACGGAGGGCGCCGGCGGGAGATCGACGAGAGAGAGAGAAGAGCGAGCCGGAGAGAAAGAGAGAGACGGCGCTCTCTCTCGCGCGGGCGCGTGCGGGGCACATGCGCCGCGCTCGGGCTGAGGCAGCGCGTCCCAGCAGGGAGGGGGACTGAGTTGTAACACCCCGGCCCTCCGGAAGCCCATCTCCAAAGAACTCTAAAGTTAAACGTGACGTTACAGTAAACATCTAGCAGCTTAAATAGGACATAGACTGCCCTCACAAACCAACACCAGTCTTTTCTACGCACTTTGTCCTCACTCATGCGCACCCGGGAAGGACTTTCCGGTCGGTCACCCATCCTTAGATTTCTTCAGGCCAAGCACGCTTAACTTTAGAGTTCTTTGGAGATGAGCTTCCGGAAAAGAAGTTGCAACTTGTTAGCATGAGTATCCTATCAATCCTATTATGCCTTGGGTCGGGGTGTTACATGAGTGGAGAGGGGGGAACACGAGATCCAGGGCACACGACAAGACGCAACTGAAGAGCAAAATTTTCACAAATAGAGTTTTTAGTAATTAGGTTTTCCCGCTAACGTCACGACGAAACGGGTGTTACATAGCACTTGCGCTATCGGATATAGATTTAGCTCTCACCGAGCCCTGCCCCACTGAGCCTGTTGCACCGGTGAGAGGGGAAGGTGAGAGCGAAGATGCTTTTAAGTAGAGAATGTTGGACCATGCTCCAATAGTACAGAAGTACGACACTGATCGTGCGAAGCGGGAATCTTTCAACCGCAAGTGCTTGACGGTGATCAAGAGCTCAATAGTGGAGGCAATAAGGGGAGCAATCCCAGTATGCACCACCGCCACAAAGTATCTTCAAAGGGTGGAGAATCAGTTTACTGGTTCTTCAAAAGCCTATGCGAGCTCCCTGATCAAGAGCTTAGTTACTATGAAGTACGATGGCGGAGGGGTTAGAGAGCACATTTTGAAGATGAGTGGCATCTCTTCAAAGCACAAGAAGATGGACTTGGTTCTCCCTGACGAGTTCCTAGTTCACCTCATTTTTGCCTCCCTACCTTCAGATTTCGACGCATTTGTTGTGAACTACAACTCACTACCCGAAAGCTAGAACATTGAGAAGTTGATTGCCATGTGTGTGCAAGAAGAGGACAGACCCAAGACTCATGGTGATTTCGCAAACTATGTGAAGAACAAGAGGAGGATCAACCACAGTCAGAATGTCGCCTCTCCCAAGGCACAAGGAAAGGCGCCACAAAGTGATCCTCATCCACGGCCAAGTGTAAATGTGGATAGGGACACATGCAGGTGGTGCAAGCAGAAGGGGCACTTTCAGAAGGATTGCCCTGAGTTCCTGAAGCATCTAATAAAGAAAGGTGAGGATATCATTACATTCGTAGATGAATCCCTGTATGTAAGTTATTCAAAATCCACTTGGTGGGTTGATTCAGGTGCGACTATTCATGTTGCAAATTCATTACAGGGATTCCGTACGAGGAGGATGCTAGCAAGAGGAGAAAGATGCATTAGAGTAGCAAATGGTGTTGAAGCAGAAGTTGAAGCTATTGGAGATCATCCATTAGAGTTGGATAATGGCTTCACACTTTATTTGTGGAACATGCTCTATGTACCCTCCTTAAGTAGAAATTTAGTTTCCGTTTCATGTTTGGCGGATGATGGATATAATTGTTATTTCGATCCAGACTTATGTTCAATTATATTCAAGAATAAGTGTGTGGGTCTTGCCATCCGACAAGGCCAACTTTACATGTTGTCTAAACATGAGAACGTGAATGTTGTATGCAATGAAGAGAATGTTGCGTGCAATAGTGTGTCTTCCTCGTCTACGAGTGTAAGAAGTAAGCGCAAATGATGCAATGAGGAAACCTCGGCGAAATTGTGGCACTGTTGTTTATGCCACATTTCGAAGGGGAGAATTGAACGATTAATTAAAGAAGAAATTTTGCATCCGTTAGACATTGCGGATACAGAATATTGCATCGATTGCATTAAAGAAAAGTATGTTAAACAAATAAAGAAAGGAGCCATACGAAGTTTAGGAAGATTGAAAATCATACACACAGACATCTGTGGTCCTTTTCCAATTAAGACAGTGGATGGTTATGATTCTTTTATAACATTCACAGATGATTATTCGCGCTATGGCTACATTTATCCAATTAAAGAACGATCAGAAGCATTGGATAAATTCAAGACATTTAAGGCTGAGGTAGAAAATCAACATGATCTAAAGATCAAAGTAGTAAGGTCCGACCGTGGAGGAGAATACTACGGTCAGCATACCCCTTATGGTCAAATACCTGGACCTTTTGCAAGGTTTCTACAGGAAAATGGCATAGTAGCCCAGTACTCTACACCGGGCGAGCCTTAGCAGAACGGAGTAGCTGAAAGACGCAACCGCACTTTAATGGACATGGTGTGAAGTATGCTAAGTCACTCCACTTTACCGATAAGTCTATGGATGGAAGTATTAAAAACTGCTGCCCATATTCTTAATCGAGTACCAAGTAAGTCGGTGCCCAAAACACCGTATGAGCTATGGACAGGAAGGAAACCCATGCTAAATTATGTACGGGTGTGGGGCTGTCCAGCTGAGGCAAAGTTATTTAACCCAAATATTGGGAAACTAGATCCCAAGACAGTCAGTTGCCATTTCATTGGCTACCCTGAGAAATCAAAATGTTTTTGTTTCTACTATCCTGACAGACACACTAAGTTCGTAGAAACGAGACACGCAATGTTTCTAGAGGATGAGATAGTCAGGGGGAGCATGGTACCCCGAGAAATTACTCTTGAGGAGAAGCGGGTACATGTACCTACTCCGATGACTCAGGAACCTTTTTTCTCGATACCTGTTGCTGTTACACCTGATGTTAGTTCTCTTGTAACAACAACGAATGATCAGGAGGAACCTGAGATTCAGGATCCTACAGAACAAGTTGTCACACAAGAAGAAGAGCAACATCAGCCCCAAGTAGAAGACGTACCACAACTCAGAAGATCTCAAAAAAAGAGAAGGACAACTATTCCTAATGACTACCAAGTCTATGCTAGTGAAGAAGTTCAAACAGAGAAAGATCCTACCTCGTTTGAAGAAGCCATGAGAAGTGCTCATTCATCGAAGTGGCTTGAAGCCATGAAAGATGAAATGAGATCAATGAGTACCAACAAAGTTTGGGACTTAGAAGAAATTCCTAAAAGAGCCAAGACAGTAGGTTGCAAATGGGTCTACAAAACAAAACGTGACTCCAAAGGGAATGTAGAAAGGTATAAAGCATGACTTGTGGCAAAAGGGTTTACTCAAAGAGAAGGAATTGATTATAATGAGACCCTTTTCTCCGGTGTCATGTAAAGATTCCTTCAGGATCATAATGGCACTTGTGGCACATTATGATCTAGAGCTACATCAAATGGATGTAAAGACGGCATTCCTTAACGGGGATTTATATGAGAACGTCTACATGGCACAACCCAAGGGTTTTGTTGTGGAAGGAAAAGAATAAATGAGATGCCATCTGAAAAAATCCATTTATGGATTAAAACAAGCCTCCAGACGGTGGTACTTAAAGTTTGATGAAGTAATAAGAAGGTTTGGGTTTAATGAGAATGAAGAGGACAATTGCGTTTACGGAAAATTCAGAAATGGGACATTTATCTTCCTTATCCTATATGTAGATGACATCCTGTTTGCTAGTAGTGATGTTGATCTACTATTAGAGACGAAAAGGTTTTTGTCCTCGAATTTCGATATGAAAGATCTTGGTGAAGCCTCATTTGTTCTAGGAATAGAGATTCACCGAGATAGAAGAAGAGGGTTTTAGGATTATCGCAAAAGGCATATCTGGAAAAGATTCTAAAGAAATACAGATGCATGCGAGTAAGTCTACACCTGCTCCCATAGTCAAGGGCGACAGATTTGGGAAATTTCAATGTCCCAGGAACCAGTATGAGATCGATCAAATAAAAGCGGTTCCATATGCTTCAACTGTCGGAAGCATACAGTATGCTCAAGTATGTACGCGCCCTGACTTAGCTTTTGTTATTGGGATACTGGACAGATATCAGGAAAATCCAGGAATAGATCACTGGAGAATGGTAAAGAAAGTTTTGCGTTATGTGCAAGGCACAAAAGGCCTCATTCTAACGTACAGAAGAACTGATTCCCTTGAGATAGAAGGGTATTTGGACTCAGACTTTGCGGGAAATGTAGATGATAGAAAGTCCACATCAGGCTACATATTCACTCTCGCAAAAGGAGCCATTTTGTGGAAAAGTTTCAAGCAAACCGTCATAGCATCATCAACGATGTATGTCGAGTTTGTAGCTAGTTATGAGGCCACAGGGCAGGCAAAATGGTTAAAGAAGTTTGTACCCGGGTTGAAAGTGGTCGATAGCATTCAAAGGCCACTCAAGATGTACTGCGACAATGAGCCTGTAGTGTTTTATGCTCACAACAATAAGTCAAGTAGTGCTGCCAAACACATTGATATTAAGTTTTATGTTGTGAAAGAGAAAATCCAGGATCAGACTATTAGTCTTTAGCATATAAGTACAAAGGAGATGTTAGCGGATCCGCTTACAAAAGGCTTACCGTCCAGTGTGTTCAGAGAACACTTAGCCGGCATGAGTTTACAGGAAAGCCTATGATCCTTGGATTACAAAAGGGCCTAGTGTTTATTTTGAGATGGAGAGGTGTATTGTAGTCATTGCGTCTGATGGTTCAGTAATAACTATCATGATGAAGCGTGCTCTATGCATCAATCTATTTAGAAGTAAATGTTGAGTATGAGAAGTAAGAAAGGCGGAGATCGAAAGGGAGAATGTTAGTTGCGATCCCCAGGAAAATCGGGGAATCCGTTTCTCACTCCGCCCACGCACTCTGATCGGGAGCGCAAGCCGATCAAATGGTTGTGGGCCCCTCTCACGTAGCGCACATATAAAAGAAGGGGAGCCGCCGGCGCACACAAACCAACGTTCGTCGTCGTGCACACGGGCTCCCCACAAAACCCTAGAACCGCTGATCCGGAAAGGTGCTGAAGTGGGGGGAAACGCTCACCACCGCCGCCATCCACACTGTCCCCATGGCCGCGTCGAGCTCCAAGTCCGGCGAAGGTATAGGGCTCTATCCCTCTCTCTCTCTCTCTCCCGTTTCTTCTACAATCTAGAGATGAACCCCTAGATCGGCTCCTAGCGATCCTAGAATCCTAACAAAATCCGGCCACCGGATTAGAAGAAGAAGCGAGTTTGGCTACCGGAACAGGCTTGTTGCAGTCTATTATTTATCTTTGTTTCAATTTATTGTATCGGAGTGTTTCACTCTCTTTTCGTCGGATGCTGCACACAATGCATACTATATTTTCTTCGTTGTTGCACACAACAGGATTTTGGTGTTGCTATAAGTTGTTTTTCAATGTTCGTTACAGAGGCTACAAATTCTCACATTAATCGAAAAAAAAGAGTCCAAGTAAAAATACAATTTAAAAATAACTAAAATCCAAAATTAAAATAAGTAACATTGAAGAGTCTATATAAGAACCCAATACGAGATTAATTAAAATTAAAAATAAAAAATCCAAAATTAGAAAAATAAAATAGAGAGTTCAAGTAGAAATACAATTTTGAAACAACTGAAATTAAAAATAAAAAATATTAAAAGAATAGTCCATAGAACACAATGCGAAATTAATTAAAATTCAAAATAAAAATAAAATAAATTATGAAATTAAAAAATAAAAAATAAAAGTTCAACTAGAAATACAATTTATAAATAACTAAAATTCATAATAAAAATAAAAACTATTGAAAGAAGAGACCATCTAGAACACCACAAGAGATTAATTAAAATTCAAAATAAAAAATAAAAGGAAATAGGAAAGGAGTTTAGGTAGAATACAATTTATAAATAAAAAATATTCGAATAAAAAATATGGAATTTTTTTTAAAAATAGTCTATGTAAAACACAACGATGACAAATAACAATAAAGAGGAAAAAAACAATAAGCCTGTAAAGAAGTAGTGTGACGGCGGTTGATGGGACATCCAAAATCTATAAACAAAACCATAAATAGAATCCTAACGACGATTAAGAGGAAGGACGACGGGCAGACCGTTAAGCAGTAAGGTCATGGCGGTTGGCGAGACTTTTAGAAAGTAAAAATAAACCCCAATGGTAATTATATTTGTTTTTTAAAATCTCAATGACAATAAAAAGGGAGATAGCGGACGGGTCTAGAGGAGTACAGTGGCGAAGCCGCTGACGATTTGGTGGGACTTCTAAAAAATAAAAATTGAATCCAACTGATAATTATGTTCAATTTTTAAAATCTCAATGACAATAAAAAGAGAAGACAGCGGACGGGCCATAGAGGAGTACAGCGACGACATTAGAATGGACTTTTAAAAATTATAAAAACAAAACCCAACTAAACTCTAAAAACTATAAGGTTCAATTCTTTTAAATGTTATAAGGAGTATGAATAGAAGTTATGATAGATCGAGCAAGCAAATAAAAGGATGACAAAAGAGTACGGGGTAGCGATTGGTGTGACTTTTAATAACTATATAATTAGAAATACGAGGATGATAAGATTCGGTCTTTCAAAGTCCTAAGACAACGAGATAGATATTTAACAAATTTTAAGTAAAATTATATGTAAAAAATAAATAATTTTATATAGATGTTAGCCGTGTAATTGCACGGATCATCCAGCTAGTTTTTATAAAACGATGAAATATTTTTCATCAAGTAATGTAACATCTAAATTAATTTTTTGTTGAAACATTATTTACTAATTGATAAAACATCTAAAACATTTACATTTGTTTACATACGGTGAAACACCGTTCGAAGTTTTGTCCGATCCCTGGTCCTCTCCCGATCTACTCTCTACAAATCTCGCGGCTCCTCGCCGAGCAGGAGCTCCCGGATGACCTTGTCGCCCAACCCATCCGCGCACACGAAGAGGTGGCCGCCCTCGGGGTGCTCGTGGTAACGTACCCACGGGAGCTTCTCCGCCACGTAGCGCTGCGCCTCGACCCGCACGATCTTGTCCTCGCGCCCTTGCCAGATGCTGACGACGCCCTCCCCGGTTGGGAACGGGTTCTCGATCGCCGTCGGGTCGAACTCCCACGCGCCGAACAGGATCGTCGCGTCGCGGCACAGCGAGTGGTAGGCTCCCTGCTTCGTTGCCTTCCCCTGCAACAGTATACACACACGGCGAGCCCGTGTCAGAAGAGCAACTCTCTGTTTCGTTTCGTTTACTGTAGAGTATGTGTGTATCGGTTTTATGCAGCACGAGTGCGTCTTTTTTTATTAAGTTTTAGTTAGTGGACATGGGATTCGGTGCAGGTGCTTACCCTGTCCACTTGGCCAGTCTCCTGTTCCTTTCTCTGAATCTCAGTTAGGATCTCCCAGTCTTTTTCAGTGAAAGCCTCGGGCTTCCCCTCCACGATCGGCGAGATCCTGAACCACTTCTGATTGAACCAGGCATAGAACAGCCAAGGTATGTGGTGCGCGATCCAGAACGTCCTCCGGTCCCCGACGTCCAGCTTGCTGTACGCACTGGCCGACACACTGGCAGGCATCGGCCACCAGTAGTTCACCGCCGGCACGACCAGCGCCACGCCGGCCAGCCTGCAACCGTCCAACCTCTCATCAGAAACTGAAAAGAAAAAGACGATCAGATGAACTGATGCATATGCTTTGACCTGTGCGGGATGTAGTTGAGGCAGCTCCACGCAACGTAGCCGCCCATGGAAGTCCCAACCACATAGAACTTCTCCCCAAGCTGCAGCTTGTCAGCGAGCTCCTCGACGTCCGTGGCGTCGCTCTTCAGCTCTCGCTTCGGGTTGGCGTCGCTGTCGCCATACCCAGCCCTGTCGAAGTACAGCAGATAAATCCCCAGCTCCTCTGCCAGCTCCTGCAGTCAAATCAGACAGGAAGGAAGGTATAATTCGCAACCAAGAACACTACATCAACGATCGTGCGTGCAAGATTAGCAGCAGCAGTTGTTACTTGGGACACCGGGAAGTCGGATTCCTTGGTGGAGGCGAAGCCATGGAAGAAGATGATCTTGTACTTGGCGATCTCCCTGGCGACCCCGGCTTCCCTGTAGGCCAGGTGCCGGCCGTCCTTGAGCTGGATTCTCGGGGAGGTGACCGGTGGCCCTCCCGGACCGCCCAAGATCGCCCGCGGCGCCGGCGGCCGCGCGACCTTGTACGCCCCCAGCAGCGCCACTGCAGTGATCAGCACTAACTTGGATGGCGCAACCATCGCGAATTCCTGATCGATCTACGAACCTGCAGAGATCGAAGGCAGTGAAATTAAAGAAACTTAGTATAACGCAGGTGATGCCTCGATGATTAGCCGGAAGCCGAGCATGCTTACACGGTGCAGGCAACATCGACATTTATACCAGGAAATCGTAGAGATGGAGCTGTGCTTCTCACAATCTCACTTGTCAGTTGTCACTCGTCAGTGTGCAGCGTGAAGTGGTCATATCTCTTGGAGTCGTGGTCGGGTTTACATGTGAAGCGTCTATGTCGAACACCGGCAGGGGATCAGACGATCAGTGAATGGTATGATAACGATTGTACCGTGGTGTTCTGCCGGGGTGTGGAGTTGGTGGAACTCGTGGAACTCGCGGGATCCATCTTGCAGATCGCGGCTATGAGATCGACATATCTGCATCATCGCCCATGTTCGATGTCACCAATCGTACCTGATGTGTCCAGACTCCACTTGTACACGCGGGGACTGGTACGATTGCTATGAGTGGTGGTACCGGCTGGCAGGCTGAGTTGGCCGTAACTGCATTTTTTTGTGTAAGGTGCAACTGCCGAGTCCGTTCTGGCTGCTGAGCTGTGTGATACCGGGGGAGCAACAAGGACAGCGTGATGTTGATTTTGTTTGCAGTCCGATCTCGTTCGATCTGTTCGTTTGAGACGACATGAGGCACTGGCGTCTTCTGAGAGGATTGTTTTACTATGCTCCTAATTAAGACTCTGTTTGGATCCAGGGACTTTTTTCAAGTCTCTGTCACATCGAATGTTTGTACACTAATTAGAAGTATTAAACGTAGACTAAAAATAAAACCCATTCATAACCTTAGATTTTTTTGCGAGACGAATCTAATAAGCCTAATTAATCCATGATTAGCCTATGCGATGCTACAGTAAACATGTGCTAATTATGGATTAATTAGGCTCATTGGATTCGTCTCGCGAAATAGCACTCATTTATGCAATTAGTTTTATTATTGATCTATGTTTAATACTCTTAATTAGTATTCAAACATCCGATGTGACATGGATTAAAAATAAGTCCCTGGATCCAAACGGCACCTAACACATGATTGATACTGTTGGAATATTGCACAATGCACATCCTGAGTCCATAACAGTACTAGGTTGGTACTTGTCCATGATTTATTGCTGACTTCTCTCGATGGAAGTTAAGAGTATATGGTATGCAGAGAAAGTGTGGACAGGCATATAATAGGCTTAACAGGCAATACAATCATGGAGCTGGGCAGCTGGACTCGGCCATATCAAGATAAGTAGATAACGATGGATCAAGAACTTGCCCGGGTCATCATACGAAATTAGAGGAATAAAGATTCCATAAGAAAAATCGCTGTTCATCCGTTCCGATAATAGGCATGGAACAATGAATGAAGAGAGAAAAGATGTTCGTTCAAAAATGAAGAGAGAAAAGATAGGAAAAGACTCTTATACTTACAGTTTCGAAGGAAAAAAAAAAGAGCACTTCGCCTCCCAACTCGCTGTGCTTCCGCCGGCCGGCTCGCCGCCCTCTCCCCGCTGCTGGACCTTGCCGCGCTCCCGCCGCCACGCTCGAGCTCGCCAGTCAGGCGGCTGTGGGTCTCATCTATTCTATCAACATATATATAAAGTTTATACATATGTACATATATACATACATATATAAAAACAATAATATACAGTAATATATAGGAACAGTGGTCAGATAATGACTCAAAATCTAGTATCCCGTAGCCAACTGATTTGTCTGGTTATGAGTATTTCTGAATAGGGTTGGTGAACAGTGATGTTCTGATGTGAGCTTGCAGGCTAGTTGTAACCTGCAGGGGAAAGGACCGGCCGGCTGGCCGGCGGCCGGCGGCGAGCGGCGGCTGGCGTTGACCACGGTGGCCGGAGCGACGGCGAGCGGCGGTCGGCGTTCAACATCGTTCCTTTGTTCTTTCTGTCGGAGTCCCCTGGCACCTGCAGAGTCATGTGAACGGTGGCCGGCGACGTGAGGCGGCTGGCGGCCGGTGGCGAGCGGCGGCCGGAAAAGCAGCGGCCGGCGGCGAGCATGTTTCCGGCGACGGCGTTGCTAAGGTTGCAGCAAAGATGAGAGGTGGGAGGAGAGATGGGAGTCGGAGGCTGCCGTTGGTGCCTGGGGGCCTCAACCTGGTGTGCTCCGGTCAGGTCGTCGGTGAAGGTAGTGAAGGCTATGCTGAATGCCAAAGCGAAAAAGACTGGCTCTCGATGGTTGGCGCTGGGGATTCAGATGACGTATCTTTGTCGGAATGGTCTTCGGCGGGAAAGTGTGGTTCGACCCAGGTTGAGAGGTCGTCCGATTCCGCTAGTCGGAACACATGACTGTTTTCGTCTGGCTCGAGGTTTTGGGCGCTCGGTGATGAAGAAAGTTCCGATGAAGAGGCAGTTTCAGAGGAGCAAGAAGAAGTAGGAAGGACGTTGGAGGAGGAGCAAGGAGCTGAGGAGAGCTTCATCCAGAAGGTTTTGGGTAGGGAGTGGCGGTGGATGATATTGTTAAGACCGGCGAACAACTTCGAAGGAACAATTGGCGAAGGATCAAGAATTGCATACCATGGAAAGGGCCTTTGCCGAGAGCTAGAATCTCGCAACCGCTAACCATTGGAGACAAACTTGATGAAGCCCTGGCTGCTAAGTCCAGCGAGAAGGAGAAAAGGGTTGGGGCTAACGGTGAGGTGGAGGACATGAATCGGGAGTTGATCATCGTAAATGGTGTTGGCCAGTTGGAAAATCGACAACATCGGAATACCGAAGATTTTTGTCGGCCACTCAGTTTGAATTTCAAATCAGGGGGCGCTCTTGGGCTTTTAAGGCCCATTTACCTTGGTACGGGTTGTAAGACCCAGGTCAATTTCCATCTAGGGGTGGGCCAATTGTTAGCGCAGGCTGGGAAACTTGAACGGGCTAACAAGGTTCAGAACTAGGTGGGCATGTCACGGTGGTTCCAAGGGAGTCATGAAACTGTTCGAGTTTTGTTGACGTTTCGCTTTCTGCAAGTCATCGCACACCCACCCAATCGAAAAACACGGAAGAGGAACAACCGGCGGCGAGTGAGCTAGGGCGACCGGGCGACGAGGCCTCCATGGCGCATAAGGATGGCTGGCCTCACCCGGACAGCTGGGGCTGGGATAGAGAAGAACAAGCAAGATGGCAAGAGGAAGGTTTCTTCCAGGAAAGAGCAGGAGTGGATGAGGAGCGGTTCCGGTGTAGGGTTTGGTCAGGGAGGAGGTAGAAGAGGAAGGCAGTATCAAGGTTTCCGGCCAAGGGGATCACGAGGATTCAGAGCTAGGAGGGGAGGTCACATTGGGAGGCCGGGTCGTTTCCTGCATGCCGCACGCTTTCCCTCACGTGGTGGCGACCAACAGCATTTTGGCAGTGGCGACGGCAGGCATATTTTGGGGGCAGCAATGGCAGGCAAGGGGACAGACAATGCAAGTATGATAGCTGAGAAAGGAGGGATGTTTGTAGGGAATGAACCAAGGAAGAATACGGGAGGAAAGAAAGGGGAAGCACAACTTAATATCAGTAGTGAAGATGTATTGTTGAGCTCGGCGGCAACAATATCACACCCCGAAGTTTGCTTTCCAGGTTAAAATTCGTGAAATAAATCGCTTAAAATAAATTTTCCTTTTTAACCTAGAGCAAAATTCTAATTTAAAAATATATTTAATCAAGTGGAAACGACATGGTGGTATTTTTCTTGAGTTCCTCATGTTAAAATACATTAACAGGATTTTTAGTGGAATTTTTAGAGCCCTAGAAATAATTTTAATCAATTAAAAACCTTCATCGCAATAAATAAATCCCTGGAAAATCTTTTTTCTTTTTTCTTTTCCTTTTTCTTTTTTTTGGCCGTCGACCCACCTTCCTTCCCCTCTCGGGCCAGCCCAAGGCCGCCCTCACCACTTGTCGTCCCTCCTCTCTCTCTCGGACCAGCCCAAGGGCTTGGCCCGAGTGGCCGCGAAGTCCACCCCGCCTCCCTCTCCCTCCCGGGCCGCCGACTGGTCGGGCGGCGCCCGGGCCGTCTTCCCCGCGGCCGGCCGCCACCGCCCACGCCGCCCGTTTTCCCAACGGCGCGCAACCGCCGTCGCCCACCTCCCCGCGTCGCCCGCACCGCCCGCACCCGTTCCCCCACTCCCCGCGGTTTTCCCGTGCCGTAGAGGCCGGCATTCGCAACCGAATCCCGGTTCTCTCTCCTCTCTCGCGCCGAACTCCGGCGAGAAATCCGGAGCCGCCGGCCGAACCCTAGCCCCGGCCCCCTATAAATTTTTCCTTCCCACGCTCCCCTCTCTCTCTTTCCCCTGGCGCCATCGCCTCCCGTGCAACCTAGCGCCGTCGCCGCCGTCGTCTCCTTCCTCTCCGGTGAGCGCCGCCTCCGTCCTCTCCTCTCGACGCCGCTAGCGTACCGCCCCACTTGGCCGCCGCCCGCTCGGCTGCCGCCCGCGCCCGCTGTCTCCCGCGCTTCCCGCGCCAGCCGCCGTGGTGCGCCGCCGTGCCATGGCCGCGCCGTGGACGCGGTTGGCCGCCGCGTGGCTACCGCGTGGCCGCCGCGTCGGCGCCACACTGACCGCGGCGTCGCCCCTCCGCCCCGCCGCATGGCCGCCACGTCGGTGCCACGTGGTGCATCGCCCGCTCGCCGGCCCGTGGACCGGGACTCCGTTCTACCGATAGGTGGGTCCCACCTATCGGCGCCGCAGCCCTGGCGCCGATGACATCAGCTCTAGGGTTTATTGCGCAATAATTGAATAAGGACTTTTTCGTTTATAGTAAAAACACAGTTAATCTTCTAAAATTCATAACTAATTCATCTGGACTCCGTTTGAGTTCGTTCAAGTTGCGAAAAATTCATAAAAATGTCCAGAATCCATTAAAAATGGTTTTGTTCTCTGTTTCAGTAGACTTATAGCCTGTTTGCTTGTGTGTTTTGTTTTTCGTTTAGATTCTGGTTTACTTCGAGGTTGTTGCCGAGGTCGATCCAGCACAGGAGCAAGGCAAGTCATGCTTATTCACTTGAACATATTGGGCCTAAATTGCAAATGTCTTATTTTTCTCTAAATATTGCATTGTTTTATAATGTCATTTATGTGCTTATTTACCTATTGTACTCAGCCTTATATTCCAATTATCTTATTCCTTTGATAGCTTGGGAAGTAATTTGAGTAGTCGTTAGGATAGAATATGCTTAGCCTTGCTTAGTAACAATAGCACATTAATGGGATAACTAATGCCACATTATTACTTAATGTTGGTTATTTAATGTTAGCTCACGATGGTTAATTGTGAATTATTAAATAATTGGTCCAACTAAAACCTGAATAATGGTGGGTTGTGAGCACATGGTTTTGATACTCGTGCTCATGACAATTAAGTACCGGTTCGCGGGAAACCCTGGAAGAATTACTGTACTTTCCACAAGCCAGCATGGGTAATGTCTGGGCTTGTAGTATGGCTTTTCCTAGCCGACACATCCAGGCAAGGGTGGGCGTGATGGAGTTAGGTCGGTGAGGGTTTACTCGTTGATCAGCTGCTGGATTCACCTAGGCACGAGAGGGGGCTGCTCGCCTTGGTTTAAAGGTGGGAGCGAAACCTGAGGTGTGGTGCGCTTGGTTAGGAAGGGTTGTGCGAAGGGTCCTGTCGCAGTTCCTTTCCGGTGTACCATGGTGGTATGTCGGCACACGGTAACGTGTTGTGGGACTTTGTCTTGTGGGTACAGTTGTACACCTCTGATCAGAGTAGAACTATTCGAGTAGCCGTGCACGCAGTTATGGGCGATCAACCAGATTCACCGTGATTAGTTATACCTCTAATAACCTGATCTAATGGAACTGGTGCAGTTCAGGTAGTGGTTTGGGCCTGTCGCAACATGGTGTAGCGTTGGGCAGTGATGGTTCAATTTTGATTAATTAACTCAACTGTTTTACCGCATTCAACTATTGTCTTTAAATGTGTATTTCATGCAAATAACCCCTTCAGCCTTCTTTGCTATTACTTGCATCATTACTCTCTTTCCGGTATGACTTGTTGAGTACAGTGGGTAGTACTCAGTCTTGCTTCATTTTTTCCCCCACACCAGAGTTGGAGTATGTGTCAGATGGAAGCTATTCAGAGGAGTAGGTTTGTGGTTGCCGTCAAGGATGCCCGTGGAATGGAGTTGCCACGCTGCGAGCGTCTAGTTAACTAGAATAGCTTTTTTTTTCTTTTTTTGCTGTATTTATGTAAGATATTTCTATGGTGTTTGTAAGACGTGGATCTCTATGTCAACTTTGTCGTTTGTGTATCCTGGCCAGTCCTGGACGGGGATTTAATACACATTCTGCTTGGAATTCGGTTTAGCGAATTTCTGGGTGTGACAAATAAGAGGAAAGAACTCGGTGGACAGGGAAGATGTTGATGAGGATCTGATGGAAATTGAATGTAATTTGGTTAGGACTGTTGACAGAAAGGAAGAGGAGACAAAAGGGGTCGCAAAAGGGAAGATTTGCACTAAGTGCTCACCGAAAGGTCATGAGGTTTCAGATTGCCACACAGATATTTACTGCGACATCTGTGATTCACATGATCGTGTAAATCACGAGTGCCTGATACTGAAGCTTCCAAAGCCAGTGGCGCATGCTGTTGGATATGCAGTTGAAGGCCTAGGGTTTTATCATGTACCGCACCAACCTCTCTCAAGAAGCAAGAAAGTAACGAAGAAGGCACTAGTGCGTGTGGTGGGTGGTCCCTTGTCGAAAGAAAAATTAGTTGCTTTACTGCACAAGTTGTGTCTGGCTAAATGGACGTGGGAGCCGATAGCTTAGGGGGAAGGATCTTTTGTGGTGTTGTTCCCTTCTAAAGGGGAGTTACAGCGGGCAATCAATTTTGGGGGAGCTGATGTGAAGGAGGGAGGAGTGGCAACAGGGGTAAGGGTGGAATTTGAGGAGTGGTTTGAGGAAGAGGAAGGTTTTCTTTTGCCGAAAGTTTGGGTGAGAGTGTTTGGACTGCAAAAGAAGCTGAGAGAGTACTTACTGTTGTGGGCGGTTGGATCTCTACTGGGTGCAACATAGATGGTTGACATGAAAACTACTAGGAAAAATGAGTTTGGTAGGATATTTGTTGTTGTTCTCAATCCTAGCTTGGTCCCCAAAATGCTAGATGTTGTGATTGGGGGTCATTACTTTGTACTAAAGTTTGAGGTGGAAAAGAATGGAGTTGATGAGAATGGGGAGGAGGTTGAGTTTAATTTTAAAGATTGGGATGGAGAGGAGGAGAATGGTAATTTAGAAGGGAAGGAAACCAAAGAAAATTTTGGAGGAAAAGAGAGGGGCCATAAAACTAACAGTGATGGTAATGTTGATGGTTCAGGAGAAAATGATGCCAATGTGCAAGAGCAAGAGAGTGGTAAACAGGTAGAGGAAGGAAATTTAAAGGGGATGGCTGAACAGATCATCGATGCAGCCGTTCAGACTGTGTTAGGAGAGGTTTTTGATCAGCTGGAGAAAAAAGAGGAAGAGGACCATTGCTCGGTGGTACTGCAGCAAAAAGAGGTAGCACAGATGGCTAATGTTGATGAGGTATTGATGATGCCAAAGCGTGTTAGTGAAAGGCTGGCGAGTAGTGCTGGGATACTTTTGATCAAGAAGGCAGAAAGGCGTAAAGCTTAGAAAAATCTTGACTTAACCCCAGGTAATGAGTTTAAGAATTCATTTCTCTCCTTTATACAAGACCAAATTGTAGAAAGTTTGAGCAACCTAGGTCTGAACTTAGGAGTTTCTAGCCATTTAATTCCAGATTCAGTAGATTGTTGTCGAAACCTGATTTCGACAATGAGAAAAGGAGGTAGCGCACAAGTGCCAAACACGATGGATTAGTAGGCAAAAGGATTTAGACAGGTTCAGGCCTTCTATAAAGAAGTAATACCCTACTCCTGTTTCGGGGATTGTATCCGCCGACTTATGTATTGATCTCGTGATCAAGTTATGTATGAAGAAAAGCTTAGCTAATTGCTATTGCCTCCTCATCCTCAAGGGGCGTCCTGCTGTTAACAGCGGATTTTCGAAATCGACCTGGAGAAGGAGGAGGAAACCGAAGCAGAGACAAAGGGCTAAGTTGAAGTCGAACCAGGTCTCGTATCGGACATGGTCAGTGTATCGGACTCAATGAGGCGCTGGCAGGAAGGCTGTATCGGCCGATTCGGATTTGTATGGTTATTGGCCGATAGAGGTTGGAAGTTGACAAAGCCAGCGTGGGCTTGGTTTGGGCTCAGGATAAGCTTCAAGGAAGTTGCCAAATAGAGATAAGGCTCGATTTTAGGCAATTATATCTTGTAAATCAAGTAGGTTTAGATCTAATCTGTGGCAAAAGTCTGCCGCAAAGACTTGTTGTTTGTTAGAGATAAGATCGTGTCCTACATGGACCCTGTTGTAATCTCGGGTATAAATATCCCGATAGTTTGTACATAGAGACACTCTCACAATCCAATACAACAAACCAGTTCAATCTACTTCGGCGCATCGCCAACCCTTGCAAGAGGTTGACCTTGACGAGTTCTTGCCTTCCCGGAGCAAAGGTAAGAACTCATTCCCGACGATCGGCATCGTCGGGGCTAGCGTGTCGCTTTAGGCACGTTAAGCCTCGATGATGTGATCGTCGCCTATCATGTTTTGGGTAATCTTGATAGGCGTCTTAATTATGCTTCGCCGGCGATCTATTCGTTTTAGGGTTTATTGCCGACGACGGTTTAATTATTATGCTTGGATAGATTGTTCAATGCATCTACCATCCCCAAAATCAATCGATGGCTTGATTTTCTTTGTGTTAAGTTTCGATTTACACTTTGAGTTGCTATCGACCTTAGTCCTATTTTGAGATCTAACACAAAGCCTGCTTTTGGTTGTAATTAAGGATATAACTGGGGTTTCAGCCAGTTTTATCTGATACACGTGTTTATTATAATGTTTTCATGTGTATCTGTCATTTACATAAACGAATTGATTAATAGGAATGCATCTGTTATGGATAATTCTCTAGGGTTTATTTGTGATTGATATGTTTATATTGGTTGATTGGTTCATGTAGATTTGCACTAGAGTATTAGCTAGTGTAGTTATCTTTATTGTTCTTATCGGCCGATGCCATTAATCGATAGCAACATGTTGATGAAGGCCGATAAGATCTATGTTTTAATCCTACTTTATTATGAGTAAGCCGATATAGCTTTGCCCTATCGGCTGGGCTATGACAATGTGTCATCGGCCTATTGGCCGATCGGCCGTTGTTTTTTGACATGGTTTACTTGTTTCTTGTTGATTGCAGATCAAATCAACTGGCACGCTCTGCACATGACTAGGCAAGCCATTTGGACCTGCACTGGAGTTAAGCAGATCTCCCAGGCCGCCGTGGTAACGCGGAACCCGTTTGGTTGCAAGGCGGGTCGAAATTCTACGCCAACACGCTTTTGGCACGCCCGGTGGGACCTCAAGAACGCAAGCTTTGCAACAGCAACAAGTACATTCAAAATGTCGAAGCAGGCCGAGATCTCCGAGGATAACGTCGTCTCCGTAACCGTCGAGCAGCTCAAGGCAGAACAAAAAGCCGAGATGGACAAGCTGGTTGAGCAGTTCCAGAATATGTACCTGCAGACATATTCTAGGACTCGGCAAGGCACCTTGATTCAAAATTCTAAGGTGATAATGCCGAGTTCTGGAGATGAAGCTGGCACGTCGGCGGCGGCACACGATCACACCGTCAAGACCGAGGATACCGCGGCGTCGACATTGCAAGACAGGATTGACTCCGCAGTTCACTCTGCGCTAGTCAATCAATCAGGGATCCTGGTGAACACATTGACCAATACGGTCAAATCGATCCTAGATGGGTCGATCCACCAGTACAAGCCTCAAGGCCCAATTTATCTACTGGAGAATAAGTTTCCTACCTATCGGACCTTGAGAAACGACCTGAGCATGACTCAGCAGACGGCGCCGATGCCACCCCCATCGGCGCAGCCAATAACAACACTGCCACTGGTCCTCACCAGGCAGACAGGAGGGAGCCCTTAGCATGTCACGGAAGAACAATATGCACGATGGACCAAGGGGAAGCAACCAATGATCGAGCCGATGCAGCAAGTTCCTGTTAACCAGCCATCGGCCAGACAGCCACAAGCCCCTGTGTTCAACAATCCTCCACCACAAGCTGCATACAACGCGCCACAAGGCTACCAGCAGTATACCACAGGGCAATACGACGCGCAGAACCTTGATCACCATTACCAGCCGTACTCTCCCAGGCAGTATCAGGCAGAGGGCTTGCAACAATCATATCAGCAATACCTCCCGCATCGGCCCGCAGGATACTGGGCTGATATGATAGCCGAAGTGATGCGAGATCAGTTCGGCTTGAAGCCCAAGGAGAATTCTACGGTGTATCGGCACCCGTACCCCGAGGAATTTGACAGAGTGCCATTGCCAAGCCGATACAAGATCCCAGACTTCTCCAAGTTCTCCGGGCAAAACAATGTCTCGACGTATGAGCATGTGAGCCGATTCCTAGCACAGTGCGGAGAAGCATCGGCTATCGAGGCGTTGAGGGTGAGGTTTTTCCCTCTGTCCTTATCAGGGTCTGCATTTACATGGTTTTCATCCTTACCCTACAATTCCATCAGAGGATGGATAGATCTTGAGAAACAGTTTCACAGATATTTCTACAATGGTGTACAAGAGATAAAACTGTCCGATCTCACCGCCATTAGGCAACGAGTTGACGAATCGGTCCCAGAGTATATCCAAAGGTTTAGGGACATAAGGAACAGATGTTACAGCCTCAGCTTGACCGATTCTCAATTGGCCGATCTGGCGTTTCAAGGATTACTCTGGCCGATACGATCTATCAGTATGCCTCCGACGATGACGATTCGGAAGATGTCGATGTCGACCTGGCCGAGTGGGCCCGGATGAGGAAGCCAACAACATGCCAGTGGGCAAAAAAGGGTGACAAAGAAGACAAGTTTGACATCGATATCAACAAGGCCGATAAGATATTTGATCTACTGTTGCAAAAAAAGCAAATTCAACTGCCAGTGGGTCACGTATTGCCATCGGCCGAAGAAATCAAGAAGAGAAGATATTGCAAGTGGCATAACTCTTATTCACACCATACCAATGAATGCAAGATCTTTAGACAACAGATCCAATCGACTATCGAACAAGGCAGAATTAAGATCGATGATGCCAAGAAGCCGATGAAGATAGAAGGACACCCGTTCCCAATCAACATGGTGCGGGCAGACAGGGCCGACGGCGGTGGCCATCGAACCGGCAAGCGACCTTATCAGACCTCTAAGGGCCTGATCAGAAAGTACCAGCGGAGGCAGGAAGAACAAGCTCAAGACTACGCCGATCAAGACAACTCTTACGACCCATATTGGGAGTGCGAGTTTTTCCAGTTCTGCTGGAATGAGGGGATGAGGTTGCCATCCATCCAGGAGTGCCCTGCGTGCAATGAGGCAAAAGATTCCTATCAGGGCAACTCAAGCAGGCAAGCGCATCGGTCGGCCAAGCAAAGAAAATCTGTGCATGAAAGGCTGGGGCCGATGCGCCAAGAGCAACAGATCGAAGCCGAGGAGCAGATCCAGAACCCCCAATGGTGCCCAAGCGACGTGTTCAGCAAGACACAAAAATGGCGGGTTCAGAGACTAAGGAGGAAGTAGCAAATCGAAGAGCAACAGGCAACAATAGCCCATCGGCCAGCCAAGACCAAGAAAGAGTGGAGGATAAAATCCACGGTGGTCATGGCCGATGAGGGCACCTCTGATACAGCTCGGGCTTTTGCGGCTTCAAAAGGTAAAGGAGTGGCATCGGCGTCTGTTAACATGGTTTTTATTCTGCCAGCAAAATACAGCGTGCAGGCGGCCGATGAAGCAATGGCCGGCAACGAACAATCTTCGGCTAGACTACAGTTGTCACCAGACCAAGCCATATTCGACAAGCCAGCTGACGACAACCACAGGCACCTGCGGCCGTTATACATCAAGGGATTTATCAACGGGCGGCCGATGACGAAGATGCTGGTCGATGGCGGCGCGGCGGTCAATTTGATGCCATACACAACCTTCAAGAAGCTTGGAAAAGTACCTGAAGACCTTATCAAGTCCAATATGGTGTTAAAAGACTTTGGTGGCAACGCTTCTGAGGCGAAGGGGGTGCTCAACGTGGAACTCACCGTGGGCAGCAAGACGATACCCACAACCTTCTTCGTCTTTGATGGAAAGGGTTCCTACAGCTTGTTGTTGGGACGAGACTGGATCCATGCAAACTGTTGCGTCCCTTCAACAATGCATTAATGTTTGATACAATGGCAAGGGAACCAGGTCGAGATCGTGCAGGCCGATCGGTTAGTACACGTGGCCAATGCCGATCTCGCAGTTTGGGAGATGGAGGGAATCGATTGCTTGTCCGGGCGAGTCTGGGACGCCGATTTCCTCAAAGTAACTGATTGCGATATCGAGACGATTGAAGATCAAGACAAGTAGTTGCTTAGCAAAGATGTGCCGTCCACTGTCCAAGACGAACAAGCTGGTCCCTACACAGACGATGCAGTGGATGAGTTAGATGGAAAATTGGGACAAGGCTTCACGTCGGCCGACGAACTTGAAGAGGTTGATATAGGAATAGGTGATAGGTCTAGGCCGACGTATGTAAGTGCTAGCCTGCCAAAGGAATATAAGAATAATCTGATAAATCTTCTGAAAGAGTTCATGGATTGTTTTGCATGGGAATACCATGAGATGCCAGGATTAAGCCGATCGATCGTAGAACATTGGCTACCTATCAAACCAGGCTATCGGCCATTTAAACAATCTCCTAGGAGATTTAAGCCCGATATGTATGAAGCTATCAAAGCAGAGATCACAAGGCTTTACGACGCCAACTTTATCAGACCCTGTCGATACGCGGAGTGGGTCTCCAACATAGTTCCAGTATTGAAGAAGAACGGCAAGCTAAGGGTATGTATCGATTTCAGAGATCTAAACAAGGCAACACCAAAGGACGAGTACCCTATGCCATTGGCCGATTTGCTAGTCGATGCTGCATCTGGGCATAAGATTATCAGTTTTATGGATGGAAACATAGGCTATAATCAGATCTTTATGGCTAAGGAAGACATTCATAAGACAGCTTTCAGATGCCCAGGGGCAATCGGCCTGTACGAGTGGGTTGTCATGACCTTTGGCTTGAAAAATGCTGGAGCTACTTATCAGAGGGCCATGAATTATATTTTTCATGATCTTATCGGTTCTTTGATTGAGGTTTATATAGATGATGTCATCATAAAGTCAAAAGAGTATGATATGCACTTGGCCGATTTATGCAAGGTACTAGAAAGGGCAAGGAAATATGGTTTAAAGATGAACCCTAACAAGTGTGCCTTTCGCGTATCGGCCAGTCAGTTTTTGGGTTTCTTGGTTCATGAGAGGGGAATTGAAATTACACAGAAGAGTATTGATGCCATCCAGAAAATCAAGCCTCCAGAAAACAAGACCAAGTTACAATCTCTGCTCGGGAAGATCAACTTTGTCCGGCGTTTTATATCAAATCTTTCAGGCAAAATAGAGCAATTCACTCCACTGTTGAAGATAAAGGACGATAAGGAATTCGTATGGGGTGATAAGCAACAGAAGGCGCTGGACGATATCAAAGAGTATTTAACCTCTTCCCCAGTTCTAATCCCTCCACAGAAAGGGGTCCCATTCAGGCTGTACCTATCGGCTGATGAGAAATCCATCGGCTCAGTCTTGGTTCAAGATATTGATGGTAAGGAAAGAGCTATTTTTTATCTCAGTAGGAGGATGTTAGACGCCGAGACAAGGTACACGCCGGTGGAGAAATTATGTTTGTGCTTATATTTTTCATGTACTAAATTGAGGCATTATTTACTTTCTAACGAGTGCATTGTGGTAAGTAAGGCCGATGTGATGAAATACATGTTATCGGCCCCTGTGTTAAAAGGAAGAATTGGGAAGTGGATTTTTGCCTTAACAGAGTTTGACCTCAGATATGAATCGGCCAAAGCGATCAAAGGACAAGCCCTAGCCGATTTCATTGTTCAACACCGGGATGATTCAGTCGCATATGCAGATATCGTACCATGGACGCTGTATTTTGATGGATCTGTCTACCGACACGGATACAGTATCGGCCTGGTCATTATATCCCCTCGGGGGGCAAGTTTTGAGTTTGCTTTTACTATCAAGCCTTATTATACTAACAATCAAGCAGAGTACGAAGCGGTGCTTAAAGGCTTGCAGTTATTACAAGAAGTCGAGGCCGATTCCGTAGAGATCATTTTTGATTCACAACTGGTAATTAATCAACTTTCTGGAGAGTATGAATGCAAAGATGATATCCTCAAAGTCTACAATGAAGAGTGCAAGGTGTTGCTTCAAGCATTCAAGATCGTGACAATGAGGCATATACCCAGGAAGCAAAACTTCGAGGCCAATGATCTGGCTCAGGGGGCATCGGGATACAGGCCGATGGCCAAGGATGTACGGGTTCGAGTCGCTGCCGTGGACGCCGATGATTGGAGATTTGCTATCATTGATTATTTGAAGAATCCTTCCCAATCGGTGTCACGGAAGATGAAATACAAAGTATTCCAGTATGTTCTGTTAGATAATGACTTATACCATCGGACGGTTGATGGTGTCTTGCTCAAGTGTCTAGGTCCTGAGGAGGCCAAAATTGTTATGAGCGAGGTCCACGAAGGGATTTGTAGAACACATCAATCGGCCCATAAAATGAGATGGCTGTTGAAACGCATTGGATATTTTTGGCCGACAATGCTAGAGGATTGTTTCAAGTATTTTAAAGGATGTCAAGATTGTCAGAAATTTGGAGCAATTCAGTGAGCACCGGCATCGGCTATGCATCCAATCATAAAGCCATGGCCGTTTCGTGGATGGGAAATAGATATGATCGGCCAAATTAACCCGCCATCAAGTAAGGGACACAAATATATCTTGGTGGCTACAGATTACTTCACAAAGTGGGTTGAGGCCATTCACCTTAAGAAGGTTGATTCCAAAGATGCGATTCAGTTTGTCAAGGAATATATCATATATCGGTTTGGGTTACCTCAGACAATAACCACCGATCAGGGATCAATCTTCGTGTCCGACGAGTTCGTCCAGTTCGCCGACAGCGTGGGCATTAAATTATTAAATTCTTCTCCTTACTACGCGCAAGCTAATGGGCAGGCAGAGGCTTCTAATAAGACTTTAATCAAGCTAATCAAGAGGAAAATCGACGAACAGCCAAGGCAATGGCACGCGACGATGGCCGATTCCCTTTGGGCGTATCGGATGGCTTGCCATGGTGCGATTCAAGTGCCTCCGTATCAGTTGGTTTATGGACATGAAGCTATGCTGCCATGGGAAACCAACATTGGCTCAAGAAGGATTGCTTTGCAAGACGACTTGACAGCCGATGAGTACCATAATCTTATGGTCGATGAGTTAGATGACTTGGCACATGTCCGATTACGAGCATTAGAAAAGATTAAACGTGATAAAGACAGAGTGGCTCATCATTATAACAAAAAGGCTGTTGCCAAGTCATTTGAGGAAGGGGATCTTGTATGGAAGCTAATAATGCCGATTGGTTCCAGAGATAATAAATTCGGCAAGTGGTCACCTAATTGGGAAGGTCCTTTTCAGATTCATCGATGTGTCCCTCACAATGCTTATTTGCTTAAGAGGCTAGATGGTGATATTTATGGACGAGCTCTTAATGGCAAGTACTTAAAGAAATATTATCCTAGCGTCTGGATTGATTCATGATCGGCCCCTCAGCCGATTTATGATAACAGCCGATGTGCTATGCATCGTCTCTAGATGGCCGATATATACCATCGTCCTTAGTTCAAATTTTACAACATGAGCCCTCATCTTCTAAAATTTGGGGGCATATATATATATATATGAATTTTTGCAGAATTTTTCGGAATTTCAAGGAATTTTTCAGACTTGGCCTTTTTCAGATTGAGATCGACTTCGGCTGCTTGGCCGATGAGATTGATTATAATAAGGGGATATCCGTTTGTAAGATGGACTTCACAAAAAAATTTTTAAGATGGAATGCCATTTAGACCAAATTCAGCTGCTTAGCCGATGAGATTTGTGTTTATACAATATAAAGACAAAATATGTTACATCACCCGATGAAATCTGCAATAGCTGTGATGACTCTACGGCGAATCTGCTCGATATCTTCTATGACTTGGGCGTCATCGGCCGTCGACCCTGGGATTGGCTTCAATGATTTGCTCAGGGTCGCAAGGTACTTGGCCGATGCCTTTAACTTTGCCGTTTGGTCTTCTATAGCCTTGGGTGATGTAGCTATCCCGGCCTGGACTTCTTGGATTTCCTTGCGAGTTGCTTCTAGCTTGGAGATGAGGTCTGCTTCGAGGCGTTGGAGTTCTTCAAGTCTGTTCTTCAAGACAATCGGCTCCACATCTAGCTCATCCAATCTGGTCTTGTCAGAATTGACTTGAGCCTTGCTAGCGGATAGGGCCGATTCCAGGCTTTCGCGTTCCCGCCTCTCCGCAATCCTTTCTTTAGCTTTCTGAAGCTTGAAGCGGTATTGTTCCAAGAAGATGGCCGGTGTTAGGGTCTCCATCAGATCTTCGGGCAGTTGGTCTTGAATTTCTTGTACCCTGACTCTGATGGAAGTACAATCCTCCACCAAAAACTCTAGCGAGGATTCCAGCCGATTGGCAATGTCGGCTAGTTGGTTCTTTAGCTCGTCGGAGATTGATGTCTTGGCTATGGCAGGAGGCTCCTTGTCCTCGTCATCCAGGAACTGGCCGATGTCAAAAGAGAACATATCGGCTAGGTTCTGCAAATATCAGTATAGGTCAAGGTTAACCTAGTCAAGCAAGAATCGGCAAAGAGGATCAAGGTAATCGTGGTTACCTGTGTTGGAGCATCGGAGGTGCTTGCATCGGCTTCCTTTTGCCGTGTGGAAGCAGTAGGCGAGGGAGTTGGCCGATGTAGTGCATGTGATGGAGCCCTTGGCTGGAGAAAAGCGAGAAATTGATGAACAGATCTATGATAGAAAGACAATATAAAATCAACTCTTACCGAAGCAATCGGAGAGGATGGTGGAGAAGGAGAAGGTGTCCTCAATCGGGCTTTGGCCTGTTGACGCCTTTGTAGGGTTGCCTTCTTGGTTGTTAGAGGGGCCGATTGAGTCCTCTCCTTGAGTATAGACGACGCAGCAGCCTGAAAAGGATATCAAATTATAGCATACCAATAAGAAGGGGATCGCATGAAGTCCAGTAAAAGAAATATGTTAACCTTGCGGACTGCATGTCTAGTCTTCCTTGGTTGGGCAGCGCCGGCTTGGTCATCGGCCGATGGGATTGTGGTGTTTTTGGCCGATGGTTTCTTGGCAGTCTCAACCGACGAATCCTCTTCTTCAGACACATCGGCGGTTGCTGCATCAATTTCTTCCCCCATCACTTGTTCATCAAGGAATTCTTCCATGGAGGGATCTAGCTCTTCGAGATCGGCTTGGTCATCAGTTTTGGCTTTCTTGCTGGATTTTTAGGATTTGCCTTTTGCTGGAGCCTTACTCTTGGGGTTTTCCTTGGTCATCGGCCCTTGAAGTAGTGATGATATCTTTGGGGCGGTAAGGCCGATGATTGATTCCAGGATGGTTGATCCTGATGGGGCCACAGCTTGAGCATAACAAATTCTTTGTCCGCTGTTGCTCATAGATGGGATCGGCTCGTCTGGGACTTGAGGGCTGATACCCTGGATGAGCTCTGTCACGTAGAATCTGGCCGATTGATGGAAAATGTGAGCAGCCCATTCTTGCCACCATGCTTGGAAGCTAATATGTACAAAGGGGCTCAAATGCAATCGGTCGCAGTCACCCAGGTTCAGGTTTCAATTTCCAGTGCCTTGCTCATGATCAATCCTGACGACACTATGCCCCTGCTCTCTAGGAGTCTTTGGAAGTATAAATTAATGGGGAGTTGTCCGAGCCCGCACTGTCTAGCAGCTACCATGGGGTTATAGAATTCATAGGACAGGCTGGTGCTTCTTCCTTGAAATATGCCTACTGGGAGCAGGTATGGGGTAATGCCGATCATAAATGACTCTCGGGATTCCATGTCATCATTTATCAGGTTTAACTGCAGATCGTCAGGGAGTTCAAAATCCTGATCCGAGAGGTAGAGGCACATATCCATCTTAATTGATGGGGGTACGGTGTAGAATTGGATGAACCAAGTAGACAGGTCTTCGGCCGATTGATCCGCTCCAGGATAGACAGAGGCCGCCTCTCCAAAAGACATGCATCTTCTGGTTCTATGGTCTTCATGATCGGCATACTTTGATGGGAAACGGGAGTCTGATAGTGGAGGTCGATCTGCCATAGTGTTGGTATGAATGGTTAGCCAGAGCTGAATAAACTATCATGGTCCTCCGTGAGCTACAGTCTATTTCAACATTAAATCTTGAGTAGAGACATGAAGCAGTCGATAAACAGCTCCCAGAAGATATCGGCCGAGAGGGATTTGTTTCTTGTCAACCAGAGCTTGGGCCAGATGCTGGCCATTGGTAGTTGGGCCACAGGTTGATCCGCAGAAGACAAATCGTTCCAACCACAGCGCCAGGAAGGCTACATGTTCCCTTTCCGAGACTGATCCTTGTTCCATGTGTTCAGAAACATACCTAGACCAGCCTCCAATCTTCTTGGTTTTCAGTTTGTGGCTATTATTAGTCAGGAGGCTGAAGGGATTGATCTCAGATTGGATATCTAGTCCTGTTAGCATCTTGACGTCGATTAAAGTTGGGGTCATCGGACCTTGCTTGAACAAGAACGCATTCAAGGTGCTAGACCAGAAATAGGTGGCCGCCGACATGAGTGGCTCGTTTTTCTTGGTATCGGCCAGGGACAAAGTAATACATTGGCCGATTCCTATTTCGTCCCAATGGACCTGTTTGGCTGCAGCGATCCTCTTATGCCAGGTTCTGTATCCGTTGAGTTTTGATGGCCAGGATCTGAAAGTGTGTTTCCGTGAGGAGACATTGGGTTTGGCTTGTTTGAAGGGGATTCTGTCTGTCTCAGCATTAATCAGCCAGATCGGGTCGCAATTGCCCATGGGGCCTAGCAGGAATCTGTGTGATTTGTCGTTGGTGGGGATCAAGATTTGGTTTTTGAAGACCTATATCATAAGAACGACGAAAAACATAAGACCCAGGGGGGCAAAAAAGTTGAATCCCTAGTTCGAAGAAATCGGCAGGAAAGTGGGAATGTGAATACAGAGGAGATTAACTTACCACAGGGAATTCGGAGGCATAGAACGGAGCGGAAGCCATTGTTGTCGTCGACGAAATTGCCGTGGAAAGGGTTGATGTCGATGGGATGCCGAGGGGTCGCCGGAGTTGAAGAGCGTGGGTGGTTGCTAAATCGGCGGCGAAAAGCTGCGAATCTGGATCTACGCGGTTTTCAGGCAAACCCTAGCAAGGGAGTCGATGAGTTCTTCGGGGCTAATTCCGCCACATTATATAATGAAGCGGAATTGGGGGGCATGTGTTAACAGCGGATTTTCGTAATCAACCCGGAGAAGGAGGAGGAAACCAAAGCAGAGATAAAGGGCTAAGTTGAAGTCGAACTAGGTCTCGTATCGGACATGGTCAGTGTATCGGACTCAATGAGGCGCTGGCAGGAAGGCTGTATCGGCCGATTCGGATTTGTATGGTTATTGGCTGATAGAGGTTGGAAGTTGACAAAGCCAGCGTGGGCTTGGTTTGGGCTCAGGATAAGCTTCCAGGAAGTTGCCAAATATAGATAAGGCTCGATTTTAGGCAATTGTATCTTGTAAATCAAGTAGGTTTAGATCTAATCTGTGGCAAAAGTCTGCCGCAAAGACTTGTTGTTTGTTAGAGATAAGATCGTGTCCTACATAGACCCTATTGTAATCTCGGGTATAAATATCCCGATAGTTTGTACATAGAGACTCTCTCACAATCCAATACAACAAACCAGTTCAATCTACTTCGGCGCATCGCCAACCCTCGCAAGAGGTTGACCTTGACGAGTTCTTGCCTTCCCGGAGCAAAGGTAAGAACTCGTTCCCGACGATCGGCATTGTCGGGGCTAGCGTGTCGCTTTAGGCACGTTAAGCCTCGATGATGTGATCGTCGTCTATCATGTTTTGGGTAATCTTGACAGGCGTCTTAATTATGCTTCGCTGGCGATCTATTCGTTTTAGGGTTTATTGCCGACGACGGTTTAATTATTATGCTTGGTTAGATTGTTCAATGCATCTACCATCCCCAAAAGCAATCGACGGTTTGATTTTCTTTGTGTTAAGTTTTGATTCACACTTTGAGTTGCTATCGACCTTTGTCCTATTTTGAGATCTAACACAAAGCCTGTTTTCGGTTGTAATTAAAGATATAACTGGGGTTTCAACCAGTTTTATCTGATACACGTGTTTATTATAATATTTTCATGTGTATCTGTCAGCTACATAAACGGATTGATTAATAGGAATGCATCTGTTATGGATAATTCTCTAGGGTTTATCTGTGATTGATATGTTTATATTGGTTGATTGGTTCATGTAGATTTACACTAGAGTATTAGCAAGTGTAGTTATCTTTATTGTTCTTATCGGCCGATGCCATTAATCGACAGCAACATGTTGATGAAGGCCGATAAGATCTATGCTTTAATCCTGCTTTATCATGAGTAAGCCGATATAGCTTTGCCCTATCGGCTGGGCTATGACAATGTGTCATCGGCCTATTGGCCGATCGGCTGTTGTTTTCTGACATGGTTTACTTGTTTCTTGTTGATTGCAGATCAAATCAACTAGCACGCTCTGCACACGACTAGGCAAGCCATTTGGACCTGCACTGGAGTTAAGCAGATCTCCCAGGCCGCCGTGGTAACGCGGAACCCGTTTGGTTGCAAGGCGGGTCGAAATTCTGCGCCAACACCTGCCCTCTTTATATAGGTTCAGAGGGCAGGCTCACAAGTCGGAAACTAAACCACATACGGTACAAGACTCCTAAGCATTATCCATAATACTCCCGACTTAGGACTATAAGTCGTTCCTTAATACACAAGGTAACATAATACTTAAGTCCTAAGCCTATTACATGATCATCACCTATAACCTATCCCCTATAATCAGTCAGATAAGCTAGCCGTGTGGGTATATGGTACCCACAATCTCCACAGTAGCCCTTGAGATCTTCACAGTCAACGAGATAACTCCACCTCAAACCAAATTAATCCATAGCCGAGTGCTTCAATTGCCGAGTGCTTCCATCATCTCTGCCTAGGTCTCGCAAGTGCTTTAATCATCCAATAAGAAGGCTATGAAGGGCTAAAATGTCATAAAAAATATACCTATGTGCATCGACTAGATGCACCTAATTAATTGTAGCCCCCGACTATGTGTTTAGTTAAACAAACTAGGCATATAGTCAAGAACTTGAACAATCTCACCCATCCGGGTGACGTTATATAAATAAATGCTTAGCCAAAGCCAAAAGCAGTCATAAAATTCATATAGCACATAACCTTATTAATAAGGCATGGTGCATAATGACCCTGAGTAATGGCATCATATTGTGCTCATGCTGCCCAAGCTGTCATGCCCGAGTCCTCCTGGTACACATGACTCCACCACTCTCAGGAATATATAGCATTTGTGACATAAAATCCGAGTTAATTAAACTCATAAATAGATTTTCCAACCGCCTGAACAATATAACCAAAATATAATCAGCCTAAGCCATAATATTGATCTTAATCAAAAAAGCACATTAAGGTGGCAAAATAGCATTGATATAATCAATTGCTTTGTAAAAACCAAACAACTCCAACAACGTATGGAAAAGTTGCCAAGATAGTTATTAAAAACTTTACTGTTTGTCACCTTTCAAATTGCATCGTACCTACTCTAAAAGAAGTTGTGCAACTGCTGTATGAAAGGATTTTGAAGGTATTGAGCAATAGAACACGTGCATACTGCCAAGGCAAATTTGCTTAAGTATCTAGAGACCTGTATCTAGCCACACCCGAAACATGGGCCGTAAGCTTCCCATGAGCTTCGGCCCAAACAAGGGAAAACCTACCGATACCCTAATAAAATAACTGCTGAAGCACCATCGTCTTCCCCGCCGCTTCAACTTCTAAAAATTCCCCTTTTGCGCTCCTGTTCACAAGCACCTTCGCAAAAACCTAGAACACGAAATCTGCCAAATCCATTCATCCAGCCATTCTACATCTCATCAAAATCCGCTGTGTTCATCCTGTTCCTTTCATCCTCTCCAAAAACCCTAGCCTCCAACTCTAAACTCCATCCTCCCGAAATCTTGCTCATGGCGGAAGAGAGAGAAATCTTCTTCGACCAATGGGTAGCCTCTGATGTAAAGGAATCGACGTTAAAGGAAATAGTGAATGATGGAGTCCTCCCAACCGAAAGAGATCATCGGCTGGCATCCGACATACGGCGAGGAATTCCCAACTCCAGACACTGGTGAGATTATCGTCTTCACCCACTTCTGTTACTGTGGATTTGGTCTGCCAACCTCTGAATTCTTCTGCGGCATTCTTGATTACTACGACATCAAAATTTATCATCTAAACCCAAACTCTGTACTACACATTGTCATCTTTATCCATATTTGCGAAGCCTCTCTTGAAATCTATCCCCACTTCAATCTTTTTCGCTGCATGTTTTCTCTCAAAGCCCATCTAACCAAAGATAACCCTTGTGTTGTCGGCGGTGCGGGATTCCAACTTCACGGCACTCTCCGCAAAGACTACTTTCCTCTTCCCTTGAAAACCTCCAACAAGGGTTGGCAGACAAACTGGTTCTATATTTCCAACCCTGCTCCCAGCTTACCCGACTTTATCGGCCTTCCACTAATCCAACATGCCAACTGGATTGCCTTACCCAAGGGTCAAGACTGGATAGAAGCAAATAAACTTCTGGCAAAAATTCTCGAAATGAAGAATAAGGGACTCCAAGGAGAACAGATCACTTGGCACTTCATCAAATCCCGATTGGCCCCCATCAAAGAAAGATCTAAGCCAGCCTTTGAATATGAAGGACACAGTGACCCCAACCGGGAAGATTGGGAGTCATTAAACTTCCAAGTCTTGTGCTCTCGCATGTACAAAATCTTCTCCACCGGGATTATAGTCGACTATAACAACAAACTGCCAGTTCTCCTATACAATATTCATCGACCACCTCCTCCGGTATGTAAACTTCGCAACTTTAATGACTATTATCTCGCCATACTCATCAATGTCTCTTAAAAAGGATATTGTTTGAAGGCAAATGTTCTCATCATCTCTCGACCATACAAGGTATATCACGATGATGTGCCAGCCCAGCCGACTGTCAAGAAACTAACTGGTGGCCCAAAGATCAAACCCCAAACGAAAAACAAGAGAGCCGCAGGTGCAGTCGAAGAAACCAGCAAACGTGCGAGCAAGCAGAGAAAATTAATCATTGATAACTCAGACGAAGATTCTGATGAAATCCAAACTCCTAAAGCCAGTATCAGCTCGCCTAGGCCATCCACCAGATCTGCTCCAAAGATCAGAAAATCCAACCGGTATCCTTTGCATGACTTGTATTGTATTGTATTCTCATTTGACTCCATTTTGAATACCATGTGTCGTCTTCTATAGAAAACCTCAAGACATAGATCCCATCGGCCAGACGAAAAAGCCAACTACAGCTGCAGGGTCAGGAAACCAAGAGACCACAAATCAAGGGTCCTAGAACCCACTCCCGAGTGAGACAGCTCCTAGCCAGGAGCCCCCGACTGTCAGTCAGGATCCCCCGACTGGAAACCAGTCGGGTTCTTCTGAACAAACATAAGCTCAAGGACCCACGACTGGAAACCAGTTGGATAGGGAAAAGCAAGTTCCAGTCAGCCAAGGAACACCAGTTGAAGATCCGCCATCAACTACTAAAGAAATCAACAAGGATCAAGCAACTAGGGATGCTACCACTCAAGAAGACCATCCAGAAGTGACAACAGGTAAATCAGCCAATCATTAAATCTTCGTTTTGAACATGCTTCCTGAGTTCTATCATCCTCACCTTCCTTAGGACAAATGACTAGAGAAGATGAAGAGATCCCCTGACTAAAATCAACTAAACACTCATTGCCTCCAGTCAAGATCGAGTGGCGTGATGCGGAAGGCAAAAAACAAGGTGTGGAGAATATGGGTACCGGATACCCACACGACCTCCATATTCGAATAGAGATAGGGGGTAGGCCGGATCCATATATTATGTAATAGAGTAGGACTCGGTCATAATATTGCCTTGTGTTCTATGGCATGGCCTAGAGTCCCGATTGATTACTATCATGTAATAGATGAGGAAACTGATGCCGTATATGGCTAGGTTTTTCTCCTTGTAACCCTGCCCCCCAACCTATATAAGGTGGGCAGGGAGCCCTCTAGAAGAGGATCACAAGATGATCACAGAGATATTCACAACTCGATCGTCAGATCAATATACACCCGACGAATACAATCCCCAAACAGAAGTAGGGTATTACCTCCCATTGAGAGGGCCTGAACCTGTATAAATCCTTGTCTTTCGCATCCATCCACTTTTAGGTCTCGTGTGCTACGCCCCTTTTATTATTGCCGAATTCCAGTTTCGACAGTTGGCGCACCAGGTAGGGGTTACGCCGAGTTTCCTATCGACGAGTGCGATGGAACCACCTTCATGAGTCGCCAGCTTCGTCTTCGCTTTGGGAGCTTTCACTACCTCGCCGCCGCTCTTTGACTTGGATATAAATCAGTCGGGGAAGATTCAATCTAGCTAAGGAGGATAACAACAACTCTACCATGGCGAGTTTCAGATTCGATCTACTATGGCCGCCGTCAGCGTCGCCTTTGTTAGCAAGCTTCTTCGCTTCAAAGAGTTAGACTTTATCGTCACAAGAATAACTACTATTACAGACACGTTGTTTTTGACGTCACCGACACAATCATCATGGACATGAACTCAAGGAGTCGCTATGTTGATAATCGACCACGAGCTTACATCTTCGTTGTCGTCAACTGATTTCTTCGCCTCCACGGTTGGTGTACTCTGCCGCTGTTGCTGATGGCGACATCGTCCTCACCGTCAGTCATCTTCATCATTGCTGACTGTTTTCTTCGCCTCCACGGATGGTGTACTCCGCCGCCGTTGCTGATGGCGACATCGTCCTCACCGTCAGTCATCTTTATCATCACCGACTGGTTTCTTCGCCTTCACGGATGATGTACTCTGCTGCCGTTGTTGATGGTGACATCGTCTTTACCGTCGGTCGTCTTCGTCATCACCGACTGGTTTCTTCGTCTCCATGGTTGGTGTACTCTGCCACTATTGCTAATGGCGACATCGACTTCATCGCTGGCTGCCTTCGCCGCCACCGACCGGTTTCCTCACCTCAATGGTTGGTGTACTCCGTCGCCGTTGTTGATGGCGACATCGTCTTCACCGTCGGCCGTCTTCGTCATCGCCGACTGGTTTCTTCGCCTCCATGGTTGGTGTACCCCGCCGCCGTTGCTAATGGCGACATCGACTTCACCGCCGACTGCCTTTGTCATCGCCAACTGGTTTTTTCGCCTCAATGGTCGAATGGACTCCACCGCCGTTGTTGATGGCGACAACGTCTTCACCGTCAGTCGTCTTCGTCATCGCCGACTGGTTTCTTCGCCTCCATGGTTGGTGTACCCCGCCGCCGTTGCTGATGGCGACATCGTCTTCATCGTCGGACGTCTTCGTCATCGCCGACTGGTTTCTTCGTCTCCACGGTTGGGGGATTCCGTTGCTGACTGGTGTTTTCGCTTCCATGGCCGTGCGTCGTTGTCACGTTGTTGGGAACCTTCACCTCCACCATCGGTCGCCTCCACGTTGCTTACTCGGTTGGTGTCTTCGTCGCCATTGATGGACGACCTTGTCCCTAGATCAACCACCTCTACCGTCACCGGTGGAAATACCAAAAGACTAAGTCATCATTAATTTTCTTCTTCATGTGATATTTTCTTTTTTCTTTGTCTCACTACATCAATTGGTCCTCCGTTGAGCAATGAGTCGGGGGCTACAGAGGTTATATCATATTTTTGCAATAATTTTTATAATATTTATCTCGATTGCTTGCGAAATAATCCGAGTAAAAAGGTGCTGATCGAGTTATGAAACTCTATTTCCCTATGCTTTTCGTTTGGTTTGTCGATGGATAGTTGCCCTTGGGCCAAATCCTAGCACCCGGGGGCTCGTTGGATGGAGTGTATAACGCAAGGTGCTAAGTATTACTCGAAAGAAATCAAAAGCATAGAGATAAGATAATTTGTTTTCTGCTCTTAACAACTACAAAAGTACCTGAGTAGTAAATTCTAATATGTGAAACTTTGTTCTATTAATGACGAACTCATGTCAATGACTAGTCGGGCAGAGTGTTTAAACATGAGGAGTCATTTACTCGGGGAAATTAAAACCAACAAGAGGAGAAATACATATTTATAAATATTTTAAAATGCTTGAATTTTCCTCAAGTATTATATTTACATCAAATACTACTCATCCTACATATTTATACTGCAGGATCCAAATCCAGATATGCATAGTTGGGATTCATGGCTATAAGCTTATCTCCTACGCTTCGGGAATGGATCAGTCAGAACACCATCGCCGGCTTGCCTTCGCTGCCGCCGACTGCTATCTCCGTCTACACGGTTGGTTGGTCACACCACTGTTGTTGGGCGTCTACATCTTCATCATCGGCTTGCCTTCGCCTACACGGTTGTTGGGCGTCTACGTTTTCATCATTGGCTTGTCTTCGCCTACACCGTTGTTGGGCGTCTACGTCTTCATCATCGGCTTCCCTTCGCCACCGTCGACTGGTATCTTCGTCTACACAGTTGGTTGGTCACACCACCGTTATTGGGCGTCTGCATCTTCATTGCCGGCTTGCGTCCGCCGCCAACGACTGGTGTCTTCGCCTACACGGTTGGTTGGTCACACCACCGTTGTTGGGCGTCTACGTCTTCATCGTCGGCTTACCTTCGCCGCCGCCGACTGGTGTCTTCGCCTACACGGTTGGTTGGTCACACCACCATTGTTGGGCGTCTATGTCTTCATCGTTGGCTTACTTTTGCCGCCACCGACTGGTGTCTCCGCCTACACGGTTGGTTGGTCGCACCACCGTTGTTGGGCATCTACATCTTCATCGTCGGCTTGCCTTCGCCGCCGCCGACTGGTGTCTCTGCCTACACGGTTGGTTGGTCACACCGACTTTGTTGGGCGTCTACATCTTCATCGCCGGCTTGCCTTCGTCGCACCAACTGGTGTCTCCGCCTACACGGCCGGCCAATTATGTCGCCGCTCATGGACGTCTTTGTTTTCGCCATCATTCTGCCTCTTCCGTCGACGACTGGTTTTTCCGTCGTCGACTGGTGGTTTTGTCTTCACGACTACGCACCTCCAACATCGTTGTTGAAACCTTGTCTTCGCCACTGGTTTGCTTCTGTTGTCGTCAACTCATGTCCACGTCATCACAACTGTGCAATTCTGTCACCATTGTGGAGCGACTTCATCTTCATTGTCTTCGGCACCGGCAAATTCTATTGCTTCTACTTTGCAAGCTTTGTTACTTCAGCAACCACAACGTCTCCAAGAGCCTCAACATGTGGGCATGCGCCACCAAATATGACGTCGTGTTAATCTACTACAACAACTGGTGTTCCAATCCTCAAGATTTCTACTCAGACATTCTCAAAGCATATTTTCTCTCAAGCGATTGCTACTCAATGACAAGCTACAGTTCTTAACTCTATGTTCAGTTGTTTCCCAACTAAGCATAGAGTCGGGGGATACACAAATACAAGACTCAAAATTCAACATGCGTTATGTCAACATAAAGCAATCAATTAACCAGTTAGCAAGTTCTACAAAATCAACTTTGGAATCATCACCTTCGTATTCACTCCAGAGCAGGCTTTCTACTTCAGCAACTCCAACATTTTCACCAAAAACTTTGGCTCTCAGTTGATGCAACAATTTACTCCAAGTTTTTCTAGTGTCATGTTCAAGATTTAATTTATATATCATGGTCAAGTTTGGAGTTCTACTCGGATATTACTTCAAGTCTCTCAAGTTTGGCTTAGGGAGTTTGGAGTCATCAACCAATCGACTCATATTCAACAAGTTGATCAACAATATCAACATTTACTTTCCTCCACGTGAAGCATCATCAAAGACTACGACACCAAGTTCTATTGTCATCATTATAAATCAAGAGGCGTTGCATCAATCTTCATCATGCACGCGTTATCGTCAAGGAAACTACTCGAGCTTCGATATCTTCTCAACAGTTTAATGGATTATTATCATTGATGTCACCATCGACACCTTCGTCATCAATATTAACTTCATCTTCAGTCAACGACTACAACCAAGTTCTTTGTTTTAGGAGTTTGGGCTTCGTCTACACTAAAATTTGACTGAGTCATCAACATCGTCATCTTCATCAACATCTTGCTATGTCTCTTCGGTCTAATCTATTCTGTCACCGTTGATGGACAACTTTGTCTCTACAACCGGCTGTTTCTCTTGATGCGGATCGTCATCACCACCGGTTGCATCTGTCACAATTGGTGGCCTATTACGCCGCAGCTGATTAGCATTTTTGTCTTCATCGTCCGGCTATCTCCATCATTGCCGACTAATGGTCTCGTCGTCATTGCTGGCCTACGTCATCATTGCTGATGTGCGTCTTCATCTTCAATACCGACTTGCCTTGGTCGCCGCCGACTGGTATTCTCTCTTTCAAGGTTGGCCTATTGCGTCACCATTGATAGACGTCATCGTCTTTATTGCCAGCCGCCTCGTCTGTTATTGCCGATTGATCTTCTCAATTCCATGACTACGCATTTCCATCACTGTTGTTGAGAAACTTCGTCTTCATAGCTGACCATCTCTGCTGCCGCTAGTCGTCATTATTGCTGGTCATGTTTATCGTTGTCAACTGTTTTCTTCGTCTCCAAGATTAGTGGATTTTGCCATCGCAGTTAATGGGCAACTACATCTCTACCACCAACATCTTCGTCAGCTCTGATGGGCAATTTCATCTCCACATTGGTGATCTCGCTTCCATGCCTACTGCATCAGTTGCCACCAATGGATAACCTTGACTGCGACACAAGGTCAAGCAACATGCTTAGGGGCTTACTAGCTCTAGCACGAGGATCATACCTTCAATCTGGACTTATTCTGGATATATGCAACATTAATTCATGGCTGCGAGCTTATCTCCTATGCTAAAGGTCTGGACCAATCATTATTCCCCACAAGGGTCACAAGCTGAGTTCTTGCGCCAGTCGGGATTCAATTATCAAATTTACTTTGGTACACCTCATGAGGGATAACTACTTGGAACAAAAGCTTTGCTCAGATGAGATGTGCTTGGTCTACATCACTCGGGAGATTTGTCACTCGGGAGTATATTATAGGCGTGCTATGCACGTCATCTTTTAAGGGTATCGGTAAGCATTTTTTGCTTGGGCTGAGGCCCACGGGATGCTTACAGCCCATATCTTAGGTGTGGCTTATCATGTGTCTCTAGGGACTTAAGCAAATTTGCCTTGGCAATATGCACGTGCTCTATTGCCCAATACCATCAAAATCCTTTCATCCAATAGTTACACAACTCTTTTGGGAGTTGGTACGATGCAATTTGGAAGGTGACAAACAGTAAGGTTTTTTATAACTCTCCTGGTAACTTCTTTATAGATTACAGGAGTTGTTTGGTTTTTTATAAAGTAATTGATTTTATATATTACATCAATGCTATCTTGCCACTTTGGTGTGCTTTTTTGATTAAGACCAATATTATAGCTTAGGCTAATTATATTTCAGTCGTATTCTTCACGCGATTGGTAAATCTATTTATGGGTTTTATTAACTCGGATTCTATACCACAAATGTCATATATTTCTGAAGATAGTGAAATTGTGTGTCTTATAGGGAGCCCTCTAGGAGAGGATCACAAGATGATCACAGAGATATTCACAACTAGATCATCAGATCAATATACACCCGGCGGATACAATCTCCAAACAGGAGTAGGGTATTACCTCTCATTGAGAGAGCCTGAACCTGTCTAAATCCTTGTCTTCCGCATCCATTCACTTTTAGGTCTCATGCGCTACCCCCTTTTATTATTGACGAATTCCAGTTTCGACACAAGGCATCATACTAAACAAGCAAAAAAAGCTGAAGAACGAGATCTGCTTGTTGCCAGCCTTAATGAAGTCACTCGACTAATGAACGTAAGAAGAAACCCCTCATACCTCAATTGCTGATTCTTATGCAATCAGCTGACTTGCTTTTTTGTGATGCAGAGAATATACTGCTGCTCCCAGGCTAAATCTGATACCTTGGAAAAGCTTGTTCCTCATGTCAATTCCTTAAGAGAATATCCAACAAGATCTCAAAGAAGCCAAGGAGGAAACCATAGCTAGAGAGATTATCTTGCGAGAAGAAATTAGCAATCTACGAGACATGAACTTAGAGCTTCGTGGTTCAATTGGAGGTAAGAAAAATTAACTCATCTATCCTTGATTGATCCATTTATCTCAACTAACACTATGTCTTCATGTACCAGCCAATTTAACCGAGATTGAATCCCTCAAGGCCCAATTGAAGAAAGCAGAAAATGAAAACGCCAAGCTTGAAACAGACAAAGCTAAAGCTATAGCAGAATTTGAAGGTAACCTCATATAACTTATATTCTTGATTCAGCTTGTCTTGGTCATCAATATAATCAGAATATTGTCAATCTTACAGCCAACAAGATAAAATCACGTGCTCAGTTCAAAGTCTTCGCTGAGAAAGTCCAAAGGGCTGAGAGAATTAGAGAAGATATTGCGAACACAGCCACACCAATCCTATCGGCAATCTATCATAATGGACTTGGAACAAGTGCTGAAGATGCACTTGAAATATTTGACAAACTCAGGATAGCTCCTAAAAAATATCTGGATAACATCACTGATGCTGCTACCATGAGTGCAAGTCAAGCTCTAGCGATGAAGAAATCCCTCTATCCCCGAGTAGATATAAATTTTATTGGAGATGGCTTTGCAGATGGCACTTCTGATGAACAAGCTTTAGAACTGATAAATGAAGCTCAGGAGTCTGCCAAGAAGATAGCTGCTGACGTAGTTGAAAACTTCCAGGGATAAATTCTTGATGTAAAAAACTCTTATCATCCAACTTGTAATTTATCAGTTTATTTATACTTATGCCCTGAGTTGAATCTTGTGTTTAATTTCTTAAAAATTTTTGTCCGACTGTCACCAAGCCTAAAGCTCGATTAAATCATGAAAAAATTTTCAGTCCTTATTCCCTTGACTCAAATCAGAACAAAAAATAATGATAAACCAAATATAAACAAGTTATATTCAAAACAAACCTCATACTTTATTAATACAAATAGCCCCCGACTGACAACTCAAGAAGACAACTTACTTGAAGTTGGCAGTCGAGAAGAACATAATACAGAAGATTGAAGTTAAGTATAATATCGACGAAGGTGTTCAATATTCCACGAATTCTCCACAATTGACCCTGACGGAGGGTTAGCTCCTCAATGGGGGACAGAGAGAGCCCCCCTTTGTGAGTTCGGCCGGGGACGTAGGGTGAAATTCGTTCTCCCCTAATCACAAGAGAGAGAGAGAGAAAGAAAGAGACGGAGACGCAAGCGTTTATACAAGTTTGGGCCGCTGGAAAGCGTAACACCCTACTCCTGTGTGCGGTGGATATGCGACTGGAAAATCAAGGAATACAAGTGTTTGCTCCCCCTTTCTCTCATGTCTATCTATTTTTCGTCCTCCTCTTTTCTCCTCAGGCCTGGGCCTCCTTTTATATCTCAAGGGGCTACCACATGGGCCAAAAGGCTGCCTAAGATAGAAGGAAAACATTCTTTCACATTTAATGGTTGTCTTGTTGCTTGACTCGGAAGCCACATGCTCAGTCGCTGTAGCATGACCCTCATCCGGTCAGGCGACGGACACCGGGGAAGCCTGCGTCAAACTCCATTAAATGGATGAATACTTCTGCGTTCCGTCCACATCGGGAAACGGAAACCATCTGACCGGAGTTGGCATACCAACTCCAACCAAGGGACGAGAGGCAAAAGGACCTCATCATTCTGATGGGACGAGGCAAGGCATGCTACGCGCCGCCTGACATGCGGATAGCGTGTAGGCGCCCTGCCGTCGTCTCACCCGTGATCTAACTGGTCTACGACCAGTCAATCACCGTGACCGGTCGTAGACTGACCACGCACACCACATGCCGCATTAAATGCGGTGTGGTGCGCTCGCCTGAGCCGCCATTAATGTGGTTAGGTGGGCGCTGGTGACGCTCACCTAACCTCGCATACGTGGCACAAGCGCAGAGGGGGTTGGGGCAATCCGACCCTCGGGGATGAAGTGGGAGCGGCCCGACCCTCGGGGGGACTAGGGAGGGCAGCCGTCACATTACCCTCGGGCCCGACCCCTCCTCCGGGGGGTGCCACGTGGGTGCAGGGGGCCGCCCATCCCTTTAGTCTTGGTACCCCCGGGCCCGTAGCACCGACAGACCCGTCTTCACACTTTAAACGATATGCCCTTGGCTGAGTGACTTCAGCGATTATAAAAGGTCCTTCCCATAATGGAGATAATTTATGTCTGTCGTTCGTCGTCTGAATCTTTCTCAGAACCATATCACCAACAATAAACGCTCGTGATCGAACATTACGATTATGATAACGTCGAAGTCCTTAGAGATACCTCGCCGACTGAACAAGTGCAGCCTCATGAGCTTCTTCCAGTCGGATCAAGTCATCAACACGGTCTTGATCATAACGCTCATCATTGAAATTACAAACTCGAAGAGATTCAAATTCCATCTCACTCGACAACATGGCTTCAGTCCCATAAACTAAAAGGAAAGGCGACTGACCCGTAGCCCGACTGGGCGTAGTCCGTAATGACTACAAAACTGAAGGCAACTCTTGAACCCATCTTGATGAGGACACAACTAGCTCGGATATAACCATGACTACCTTATGTATTAATCAGCCAAAGGTTAACCAGTTCTACATAAGATTTACTTGTTATATTTTTGAACATACGTTGCTACACAATGAGTTTTGTTTGTTTTCGTTTGCAGAGGTACTTGCTTGGATGAAGGAAAAGAAGCCGAGCATAACGAATGCATGGAATATCAAAGAAGTTGATTGGGGACCAAACCAAGACCTTCTCTAAGTCGACTTCGGGTGCAATTCGGAGTCCAGGACCAGTCTGCACTAAAACGGGCGCCCAGGTCGCATACGTGCTCGGATTGGGGCATTCTTTATATGGATGGAAAGCTAAGAAGATAACCTTTCCAATGGTTCTAGTCCCATATCCAAATTCGTTACGAGTCATCAGGAATTGACCGAACAAATTGACATTCAGAATCTGTCCCGGCGCTGCGACGCCGTATTTGGGCCTTTGGCCCGTGTATCGTGTTGGAGCCCATTAGGGTTGCATCAAGGGGTGCTTGCACGACCCTAAACTCCATATATCAGTAGCCGTCACTATCTTTAGGTTTTGGGGTTTTGCTTAGATTAATCTGTCAAGAACAGTTTCGCCGCTAGATCGGTTTGTAAGACCCCAACTTGTGAGCTTAATCATTCATCTGCAATTTTGGTTGTATTCTATCTCGTTCTTATTTGTGTTCTTCAATTGGCAAACAGGGATTAGCCTTCTCGGCGAGGTCACCCGCGTTTCGACACGGGTGATAACCAGAGGAGACGTGGTGCTGCGATTGCGGGGCTCAAGAGCGTGCGCGTTCAAGAAGCCGGATCGATTTGTGTAGCGACTCCGTCCAAATCGTTGTTTATCAGAACCTTTCGGAAGGTCGGGAACTCTAGTGCACATCACATCTGCCAGCATAAGGATGCAATCTATCAAAGACTCGAGCCTTTATACCCTGAAGGACCATGCCATTAGCGCGTTCAACCTGCCCATTGCTTCTAGGATGTGCTACTGATGCATAACAAATCTTGATTCCAAAGTCTTCACAAAATTCTTTAAAAATTTTCTCCTGTGAACTGAGTCCCATTGTCGGTAATAATCCTGTTTGGAACACCAAACCAATGCACAATGTTAAGGATAAAATCATGTGATTTGTCTACAGTAATTTGTAGAAACCGGCCTAGCTTCAATTCACTTAGAGAACTTGTCAATTGCAATAAACAAATGTGTAAAACCTCCTGGAGCCTTTTTGAAACGACCAACCATATCCAGACCCTAAACTACAAAGGGCCATGAAAGTGGAATCGTTTGCAACTCTTGGGCTGGAAAATGACTCTGTCGAGCAAAAAATTGACAACCTTCACAGGTTCGAACCACTTTATCCGCATCAGTAACCGCCGTAAGCCAGAAAAACCCTTGCCGATAAGCTTTGCCCACCAAAGTACGCGCTGCAGCATGACTACCACAAATTCCCGAGTGAATATCCTGCAACAATTGTCGACCTTCCTCAGGTGTAACACATCTTAACAGAACTCCGGATGGGCTTCTCCTGTACAACTCTGAGGCAACCATGATATAATTCTGACTACGACGTCAGACTCGCTCAGCATCATCTCGATCTTCGGGTAACACCTGCTGAGTCAGGAATTTGATTAAAGGTGTTCTCCAGTCGGCATCAAGCATGGAAATCTGGTTTGTAACCTCCTCTTCAGTGGCTGGCTTTTTAGCAACAATCGGCTCGTGAAGATGCTCTACAAAAACATCTGTCGAGGCAGCCTCTCGTCTAGAGCCAAACTAAGCTAGTTGATCTGCCGCTTCGTTGTTATGCCTTAAGACATGTGATAACTCCAAGCCGTCAAACTTATCTTCTAGCTTACGAACTTTCAGATGATAAGCAGCCATATTGTCATTTCAGCAAGACCAATCCTTCATCACCTGGTTCAAAACCAACAGGGAATCTCCTCGCACAATCATACGCCGTATACCATTCGCAGTCCGTGAAGTAATGCTTCGTACTCAGCTACATTGTGTGAGGCCGCAAAATGTATCTGAAGAACATACCACAGTCTTTCACCAGTCGGGGCGATTAAGACAACTCCAGCTCCCATACCAGTGACTCGCTTAGACCCATCAAAATACATAGTCCAGTATTGCGGCTCCTTCCTAGGTACATCTTCTTAGCACTCGGTCCACTCGGCCACAAAGTCAGCCAGGATCTGGGATTTAATGGATGTCCTTGCTTTGAAAGTAATATCTAATGGCATCAATTCCAAAGCCCACTTCGCAATATGCCCAGTAGCCTCCCGATTATGAAGGACATCGCCGAGTGGAAAGGATGTAACCACAGTAACTGAGTGGCTTTGGAAATAATGAGCTAACTTCCTGACGGTAATTAAAACTTCATATAATAATTTTTGTACCTGGGATAGCGTTCCCCGAATATAGAAACAAACCGGCTTAAAGCTGCCATGCATCCAGTAAGTTTTTGGACATCCTTCTGGGTACTCGGCGGCTTCATGTTCTGAATGACGTTGATCTTCTCTGGGTTGGCTTCAATACCACGGTGAGACACCATAAGACCAAGTAGCTTCCCTGACGGTACTCCGAAAGTACACTTCTCTGGATTTAACTTCATTCTGAAGGCTCGAAATTTGAAAAAGTTTCTTCTAAGTCAGCGATCAAATCCTGTCTTTGCTTGGTTTTAACGACAACGTCATCAACATAAGCTTCCACATTCCTCTCGAGTTGAGTCTAAAGACATCTCTGGATCATGCGCTGATATGTAGCTCCAGCGTTTTTAAGACCAAACAGCATCGTGATGTAACAATAGGCTCCAAACGGGGTGATAAATGATGTCTTCAAGCAGTCGGACTCCTTCAAACTGATTTGATGGTATCCAGAGTAACAATCAAGGAAGCTCAGAAGCTCGCAACCAGCGGTCAAGTCAACGACTTGATCAATGCAGGGCAAACCAAAGGGATCCTTGGGGCAAAACTTGTTGAGGTCGATGTAATCGACACACATGCGTCATTGTCCTATTGTTGACGCCGAATCCGTAGCGCCGATGAGGATCCGGCGTGTGGACACACGAAGGCCTGGGCGATCTGCTTAGCTCCAGTGCAGGTCCTAAAATTGATGAAGCGCGGGCGTGCCAGTCAGTTTGATCCTGCCACTGACAAAATATGCAAAATAGCAGAACGGAAGGTCTATCGGCCGATAGGCCGATAGGGCAAAAACGTATCGGTCGGTAGGCCGATAGCCAAAACAACCGGTCGGCCGATGATAATATGATGATATAGCAATGTGATATAGCATAATCCAAATATAAAATAAACATTGATCTGAGGATTAAAGCATACATCGGCCAGAGGTCCGATGGCATAAATTCTCAATAAGCAAATAAACAATAAATACTCTGTTGTCATCGGCCAGATCCAATCTATATGTAAAGCTCTTGGGCCGATGCAACGTCCAGATAACTCACCGGCTGAAACCCCGGTGAAACCCTTATTGGCAATCGACAGGCAGGCTAGAGATTACGGTTCTAATCACGACTTAGCGGCACTAAATATGAAAAGAAACGCAAGATCTAGACAATCAAGCCCTCGACTGATTTTCAGGGTGGTGGATACCTTAGCCAATCTAATCTAGCGAGGCAATTTAGTCGATACCGGCGTAAACCCTAAAACGAATCTCGGCCGATACGACTAAATCGAGACGCCAAACCAGATTGACTAAGATATATGATAGTAGGTGCTTACGTTGACGAGATCAGAACGTCGAAGCCCTAGCCCCGACAGCGCAGGCAGCCATAACGAGACTTACCCCTCGCGGGAAGGGCATGAACTCGCCGAAGAAGACGAAAAGTAAAGGTTGGCGATGCACCGAAGTTGTGTTGATCGTGAGATGAGATTACATGAACCTTGGGCTTACATATTTATACCCATAGACTAACAAAGATCCTAACAGAATACGACTCAAACTTTCCTAAAGATAAAAGGAAACAGATAAAGTCTGTATTGGACACTAAACATACTTTCCTAAAGATAAAAAGGAAACAAACAAATTCTTCCTAATTAATAGATACAAGCCACATCCTCCTCAAACTCGGTCTTCTCTGGATAAGATCTTCCCGAATCTAACAAGAATCCGACTGCTGTTGGTGATTGGTTTAAGAAAACCCCCATCGACCGATATAAGACTCTAGGCCGATACCAACCTTGAGCCGATATGGATCCTGGGTCGATGAGGACTCCGGGGCTTACCAAATTCTGGTGTTAACACCTATCTTCTTCCAAACTAGAACTAGGTTGGCCAACCAGTCGGGGTGGTAAACTTTCTTGATGAATCTAGCCACCAAAAGCTTGGTGAGTTCCTCCTTAGTAGCATCTCTTCGATCTTGCGCAAAGCAGCGAAGCCGTTGTTTGATGGGTTTTGCATCCTCTTTGACATTTAGTGAGTGCTCAATCACCTCTCTAGGAATACAGGCATATCGGATGGTTTTCAAGCAAATATATCTTTATTATTTTGTAGAAAGGTGATGAGCGCGCTTTCCTATTTACAATCTAGCTCGGCGCCTATTACAACAGTCTTGGAGGGGTCAGAAGGATCGAGTGGAATCTTTTTCGTCTTGGCGTCACCTTCTCCTAACCTGGCCAACTTCTTTGTTGGGATTTCGCCTTCTTTCGATGTTGATGCAGCTAGTCGAACCTCCTGTTGGCCAAGTAATCTCTCGCGAGATTGGGCCATGTCGCAGCTTTCCTTGTCGTAGGTGAAGGCTTGCTTGACGTCGCTGCGCAGGGAGATGACTCCATGAGGTCCGGGCATCTTCATCATCAGATAGGTGTAGTGCAGGACTGCCATGAATTTGGCAAGCGTAGGTCTTCCAAGGATTGCGTGGTAAGCTGCTTCGAAGTCGGTGACCTCAAAGCAGACGTTCTTTGTACAGAAATTCCCCCGAGTGCCGAAGGTAACTGGAAGAGTGATTTGCCCGAGTGGCGTAGATGAAAGCCCTGGGATGACACCATGAAAAAGGGCTGAACTTGGCTTTAATTCGGATCTTGGGATTTGCATCTCGTCCAGTGTCTTGGCGAAGAGGATATTGAGGGCGCTGCCGCCATCAATGAGGACATGCTTGAGCTTGACGTTGCGGACTACCGGGTCTAGTACCAGGGGATACCACCCCGGATGAACCACTCGGTCAGGATGATCCGAGCGGTTGAACGTAATAGCCACCTCCGACCATCGTAGGTAACGTGGGACTTCAGGCTGAACTGCATTGATTTCTCTGTCAATCAATTTCTACTTCTGTTTTGATTCGTATGCGAGTGGCCCTCCGAAAATGTGGTTTAAGTCGGTCCTGTGGTCTAGGAAGGATTCTGAGCCACCATTTGCATCGTCCTTCTTGGTTCCTGATGTACCGGCTCTATCTATTGGCTTCTAAAGTTGGGCAGCATAATGCTCGGTGAACTGTTTATAGATGAGGCAATTCTTGGCTGCATGTTTATGATTTGAGTGATGAGTGCATTGAGCATTCATGATCTTTTCGTAGGCGCTGACTCGTGGACATTGTTGTTGGTAGTTTGATGTTGCGGCGACCAGATCCTCGGGCTTGCACTTGTGATCTTTTTGGCCACCGTTGCCATTGCCGTTGTCCTTCTTGAGGCGTCAACTACTCCCTGATTGCTTGTCTTGACGTGATGCTTTAATAACATCATCCGACTTAGCGTAGGAATTGGCCGTTTCGAACATCTTCTTCACTGTCCTTGGAGGTTTACGCCCGAATTTGCCAATTAACAACTCGTTGCAAATGCCCTTTTGAAAAGCGGCCATGATGACATCATCGGTGATGTCAGGAATCTTGTTTCACTTCTCCGAAAAACACCGAACGTAGTCTTTCAAGGTTCATCGGGCTTCTGGATTACGTTGTAGAGGTCGAAATGAGTCCCGGGCCTTTCAAGGGTGCCCTGGAAATTGGCAATGATGTGATCCCAAAGCTCGCTCCAAGAATCGATTGAACCCCTTGGTAAACTTACGAGCCAATTTCTGGCTGAGTCGGTGAGAGCGACGGGCAGGTAGTTTGCCATGGTCTTGCTGTCTCCTTCTGCTGCGTGAATTGCTAGGGTGTAGACAATTAACCATGACTCGGGGTCAGTTTTGCCGTCGTATTTCTCAATCCCAGTGGGCTTGAAACCACTCGGCCAATTCACTCAACGCAGGTCCCGAGTGAACACGGGTACTCCTTCATCGCAATTGTCAGGGGAATTCCTTCGATCTTCATAATGAGGCTTATTGCGCTCATGATAACGCCGGTCGAGTACCTCCCTCAAATCACTCGACGCGGGCCTTCGAGAACCACTCGAGTAACTGGAGCTATTGTCATAGCGGATTCGGTCATAGACGGGTGGTCGGTCGTGACACCTCTCGCGAGAGTCGGCCGACTGGTCTCGACGCTTTCAGGTTGCATGACGATGGGCATCGTTAGACTTGCCAGGGGTCTTGCTATGCTCAGGTCTTCGGTAATCCTTGGATCGCAGCGGTGGTAGATGACAACTATCGGGTGTTTCGGCAATGGACTCGGTAATTCCCCGAGCAGTGCCCGTGGCAGCGCCGAGTGGGGCTGTAGCAGCGACCATGGTCTTGACTTTGTCTAGGATTGGAGTCACGTTGGGGGGTGCTACGTCCATGATGGTGTCGATGAGGGTGAGTGCGGCGACCGCGTTCTGCTAGGGTGTTAGGAAGACATCGGTGTTGTCGACTCGGGTCTGAAGTATGGTGTCATGGGTGGAGCGCTCGGCTGCCCTCAAGTCTCGCTTTCTCTTGTCGTTATCTTCTTTGCGTTTGAGTTCTTCCTACTTGCGCTTGTGCTCCTCTTCGAACTTGGCTCGTTCCTCTTCCGCAGCCCTACGAGCGGCAGCCGAGTCGGCTTCTCTTGCGTCGGCCATGAAGACGCCGAAGAATAGCGGGATATAATTCTCGTCGAAGTCAGAGCTATCGATGTTCTCCGTGGAGATGTCGTAAAGATCATCGAAGTCAAAAGAGCTGATGTAGTCGGCGATCTCGGTGGATGAGCAGGATCCAAGAGGTTGGATCATGACGTCGATCTCCCTGGATTCTGGACCCGGTGTCTCAAGGTGCCGCAGCCCGGCGCAGATGCGAAAAGCTCTTCCGAGTGGTTTGAATCCGACTCGGGAGAGAGAAAGTCGAGGCAGGTCTCAGCGGCGTTTGGTAGCCCAAACAGCGCCAAGTGATTTTCTCCTCCTGACTGGTTCGAATCCGAGTCAAGGAGAGAAATCTTGCCGAAGCTATCGGTGATGAAGTCGAGGCTGCCGAAGCGGAACGCCTGTCCCGGAGGGAAGGCGAAGTCGTCGATGCCTGATGTAGATCCCATCGCGCTTGTTGGCTAGAAAAAACTTGACGTACACCTACCTAGCGCGCCAACTGTCGAAACCTAATTTCGGCAATGAGAAAAGAGGGTAGCGCACAAGTGCCAAACACGATGGGTTAATAGACAAAAGGATTTAGACAGGTTCAGGCCTTCTATATGTAGAGTCAAAAGTGTTTGATTATCATTTTATGTGATGAAACATTGGTGGCTTGCGACATTTTATGTGTGTAATATTGGTTTATTGAGATGGTATTTCATGTGATTATATATGATTTATTTTGTGAAGAGTTGTGTGGATTTGACCTGGCGGTCAGACCGACCAGGCACGGCCGGTCAGACTGGTGGTATGCGTGCGGTCAGACCGGCCGGCTCGCGGTCTGACCGGGAGGTTACCTGTTCGCTTTCGGTTTCGGTTTATCTTTTCGGTTACGGATTGTTTCTTCATGGATTTGACTTCTAGATGGTTTCTATGCGTATGGTTACTGTTGTTATACTAATGTAAGTCAAGTTTGGACGAACTTGTGCTCGGAATATGGTTTCTTTATCGTATGTGTGCAGGTATTGATTAAGGCCTCGGGATAGTGTTGCCGGTGATGGATCAGAGTCGACTTGGGAAAAGTGCACGTCCAGGGATCAAGAGATCACGCGGGATACTAAAAGGCTAGAGGATAATGCACGTGGAAGATAAAGAATTCATATGGTATGCGATAGGAATCATGTACGTATGGAAAGAGGAGCTGAATTTGGAAGGGAGTCTGAATTCGAGAAGATGGATGGAGATAAGGAAAGAGATGAGTTTGAAGCTTGCAAGAGAGGGTTTCCCACATGTTTGGGAGTCCAAATTCGTGAGAGATTCGTGGGCTTTGTACAGCCTACTTCATGTATAAATAGAGAGGGAGGGTGTGCCTCCTAGATATGGATTGTGTGGTTCATAAGTTGAGAGAATAGCTAGGGTTTCGAGTAAGGTCGAGATTTCGATAAGGAGTGCTGTTGTTGCACTTTGTAAACACTTTTATATGCAATAAAGTCGAGAGTTACAATTTATATCTTCGAGTTTATCATCTACCGGTGTTTTCTGGGTCCCGACGGTCTGACCGAAGGGGATCGTGCGGTCTGACTGGCGGGAGTGTGGTGGCGGTCTAACCGGAGGCAAGGCGGCGGTCTGACCGGCCAGGAGAGGCGGTCTGACCGGCGGCTACACAGCGGTGTGACCGGTGGTACTTCGACAGCAGCAATTCGATTTGGTTCTTCAGATTGATTTCGTTTTTCTAGATTGGTTTTGTTGGTTCTAGAGGTAAGTTGTAACTTGTTTAAAGTTTTGGTTTTTGGTCTTCCCTACCATTCACCCCCCCTCTGGTAGGTTGGATTACTCTGTTTCGATCCTACAAGTGGTATCAGAGCCTCGTTCTTGATTAGATCTTTGTTGTTTTTCTGATCTATTTGATATGGCTGAAAAGTTTTCAAACAAACCTCATATTTTCAATGGAACCGACTTTGATTATTGGAAGAAAAAGATGGAATCTTATATAGCATCTCAAGGATATGACACTTGGCTAAAAGTTGCACAACCTTATGAAATTCCTGCTCGTATTGATACTCCTGCTCTCAAGTTAGATTTTGAAAATAATTGCAAAGCTCGCAATATTATTCTTAATGCAATTTCTCGCTCCGACTTTGATCGTGTTTCGCATCTTGCTACTGCTAATGAGATTTGGAAGGCTTTGAATGATTTTCACACTGGATCTTCAAACATAAAAGAGTTGCGAAAAGATGTTTTCAAAAAGGAGTATATCAAATTTGAGATGACACATGGGGAGTCTTTGGATGATTATCTGGGTCGTTTTAACAAAATTTTGAGTAATCTTAGATCTGTTGATACTTCTTATGATGTTAATTATTCTCAGTCTGAGGTTGCTCGTCACTTTATGAACGGTCTTGATATGAAGGTTTGGGATGTTAAGGTTACTTCGATTCAGAAATCTGTTGATATGAACACTTTAACTTTGGATGTTCTTTATACTAAATTGAAAACTTATGAGATGAACATTCTTTCTATGAGGACTGATTCGAAATTTTCTGCTGTGGTGTCTTCTTTTGCATCTTCTTCTGATTCTACTTCACAGTCGATGTTTACTTCTTTCTCTGCCATGTCCGATGATCAACTGGAGGAAATCAGTGAGGAAGACTTGGTATCGCTTGCTAATAGAATCTCTCGAGTTGTGAATAATGCTAGGTTCAGGAGAAGAGGAGGACCAATCCGGTGTTTCGGGTGTGGACAACCGGGACACATCCGCTCTCAGTGTCCCAAGGCTGGAAAGGGTACACAAGAGGAACCAAAGGCTCAAGATGGATCCAAGGACGCCAAGCAGAACAAGAAACAGGCAAAGAACATGAAGATGAGGAAGTACTACCAGAAGGCCTTGGATGAAGCTTTTGCAGCTGTGCAGGGATCCAGCGACGTCGAGTATTCAGATGATGATGAGGACGACAAAGGAAAAAAGCATCGCTGGAGTTTGTCTCATGGCAAAGAATATTGCAGACTCTGATGAAGAGAATGAGGTAATAAATGCTCCTAGTGTTGAATACCTTCAAGAAGTAATTGCTAGACTTGGTTACAAGATTTCTAAATTTGAAAAGAAGATTAATCAACATGAAGTAGTTATTGATTCTCTAAATGCTGAAAACAGTCGATTAAAATCTCTTGTTTCTGATGATGATGAATGCAAGTCTTGTGAGGTTTTATTTGCTGAAGTTAATGCTGTTAGAGAAGTCAATTGGTCTAATTGCAAAAAACTTGATGTTGAAATTAAGAAATCTAAAAAACTTGAATCTTGTCTTGCTCTTAGCTTTGCCATGAATACTAGATTAATTGATGAGTTGTTTTTGACTAAAAGAGCTTTGGATAAATGTCAAGTTGCTTTGTTTGCTAGCTCTATATTTAATGTGATTAGCTCTAAAAGGTTAAAACAATCTAGTGCAAAACCTTGCTCAACATGTCTTGCTAGTGATTTGAAACTAAAAAATGCTTTAGCTCGGGTTAAGCATATGGAAGAAATAGTTAAGCAAGATGAAGTGTTTTCTTGTCAAACATGTAGAAAAAACAAAGGTTTTTTGGATGCTTGTAAAAATTGTGCTACTTTGACTCAAGAGGTTTCTTACTTAAAAAGCTCCTTGCAACGTTTTTCCGATGGTAAAAAGAACCTCAACATGATTTTGGATCAATCAAAGGTTAGCACAAACAATCGTGGTTTAGGTTTTGACCCTTATAGTCACTTTTCTAGACATCCTCCTGTTGTTTTGAGCATAACTGAGAAAAGTGAAATTTTGACTAAACCTGATTCCAAACCTCCTGTCTTTAAGTCTGCTGGCATTATGACTTCTTTGAGTGCTTCTTGTTCTACAAAACCTGTTGCTAGTACTACATCTGTGTTTAATGCCTATTGTCTCAACTTGTGCATCAACTCATCGTGAAAGGTATATCTGTTCTTTTTGTGGTAAACATGGACATATTGTTGGGTTCTGTTTTAGACTCGCTAGGAAACAGAAAAAGGAACGGGAGATAGCTTTTGCAAAACAAAGGTGGCAAAAATCAGTTTTTCTCTCGAGGCAGGCGGTCAGACCGGAGCTGTACCACCGGCCAGACCGGTGGGAAGCTGTCGGTCAGACCGCAGGTACAGAGGCGGTCAGACCGGCCTCGGGCAAACTTTTCTAACAGGAAACATGTTAAATTTTCTACTGGTTATGTTTTTGTTGGTTCTGGTCGTGTGTCTCAGTACTGGATTCCCAAATTTTTATTATCTAACCCCAGTACTGAGGCTTCGGCATCTGCTTGTGTGTAGGCACTTTTGGCGAGGAGGGAGAACGTGTGGATCGTTGATTCCGGTTGTTCGCGACACATGACCAGTGATAAAAGTTGGTTCTCCTCCCTCACGAAGGCATCAAGGAAGGATTCAATCATCTTCGGCGATGCTTCTACTAGCACGATCACTCCAACTGGATCTATCAAGGTAAGTGATAAGTTTACATTGAATGATGTCGCTTTGGTTGAAAATTTGAAGTACAACTTGCTCTCCGTTTCTTAAATTGTGGATGAAGACTTTGATGTTTTATTTAAGAAAAGTGGAAGTAAAGTTTTTGATTCATCTGGTGATGTTGTGCTTAATGTTTCTCGCTATGGAAGAGTTTTTAAAGCTGATTTTGAAAATAGCGTTTCATCAGAAGTTACATGTCTTGTTGCAAAATTTTCAAAAGATGTGATGTTTTGGCATCGTAGACTTGGACATGTTGGCTTTGATCATCTCACTAGGATTAGTGGTTCTGAACTTGTTCGTGGTTGGCCTAAACTTAAGAAAGATCATGATTTGGTTTGTTCTCCATGTCGTCATGCTAAGATGATCGCTTCTTCACATACTCCTATATTTTCTGTGATGACGGATGCACCAGGACAGCTCTTACATATGAATACTGTTGGTCTAGCTAGAGTGCAATCCGTTGGAGGAAAGTGGTATGTTTTGGTTATTGTTGACGATTTTTCTCGATATTCTTGGGTTTATTTTATGGCAACTAAAGATGAAGCTTTTGAACACTTTAAAAGTTTATATCTTCGTTTGGCTCTTGAATTTCCAAACTCCTTGAGAACTATTCGAAGTGATAATGGTGGTGAGTTTAAAAACGCTACTTTTGGAAGGTTTTGTGATGAAAAAGGTCTTGAACATCAATTTTCATCTCCTCGTGTTCCTCAGCAAAACGGTGTTGTTGAAAGGAAAAATCGTTCTTTGGTTGAGATGGCTAGGACTATGCTTGATGAATATTCTACTCCTAGAAAATATTGGGCTGAAGCTGTTAACACTGCTTGTTATATTTCCAATCGTAAGGTTACCATGTACTTGTTTTAAAGACTAATAAAATTGTTGAGACTTGTGAAGTCACTTTGGATGAGGCTAGTCCAGGTACTAGACCCAAAATTTCAGGTACTCTATCACACATTCAGGGGGAGGATATTTTTGTGGAGGAAAGCGATGACGAGGACGACGAGGCGTCGGCCGGTCAAACCAGTGGTATACAGTCGGTCAGACCGGAGGCAGAGGAGCGGTCAGACCGGCAGGATGGCGATTCTTCGGGAGCTTCGGATACAGATGCTAATAGACCTCCAGAAGCTTCAACTTCGTCAGAATCAACTACAGAAAATGAACAATCGTCAAATTTGAGTGCTCCACTTCGTATTCAATGACTACATCCTCCGGAACAAATAATAGGTAATTTGGGTGAACGTACTACAAGATCAAAGGTAACGAATCATGATTTTCATGCAAATTTTGCTTTTACGGCTAATTTTGAACCCAAAGATGTTACTCATGCTCTAACAGATGAATCGTGGATTAACGCCATGCATGAAGAACTTGAGAATTTTGAAAGAAATAAAGTCTGGTTTTTAGTTGAACCTCTTGTTGATCAAAATGTTATTGGAACTAAGTGAGTTTTTAAAAATAAACAAAATGAGGATGGTTTAATTGTTAGGAACAAAGCTAGACTTGTTGCATAGGGTTTTACTCAAATGGAAGGGTTGGATTATGATGAAACTTTTGTTCCTATTGCTAAGATTGAGGCAATTAGACTTTTGTTGGCTTTTGCTGCTTCAAAAGGTTTTCAATTGTTTCAAATGGATGTTAAAAGTGCTTTTCTTAATGGCTATATTCAGGAGGAAGTTTATGTAAAACAACCACCAGGTTTTGAAAATCCTGTTTTTCCCAACCATGTTTTTCGTTTGTCAAAAGCTTTGTATGGTTTGAAACAAGCACCTAGAGCATGGTATGATAGGCTTAAAACCTTTTTACTTGCAAAAGGTTTTACAATTGGAAAAATTGATAAAACTCTGTTTGTTCTCAAGCATGGTGATGATCAACTGTTTGTTCAGATTTATGTGGATGATATCATCTTTGGTTGTTCATCTCACGCTTTGGTTGTGGAGTTTGCTGAAACTATGCGCAGGGAATTTGAGATGAGCATGATGGGAGAATTGACTTACTTTTTGGGATTGCAAATTGTTGGCGCAGAATTTCGACCCGTCCAGCAACCAAACGGGTTCCGCGTTTCCACGGCGGCCTGGGAGATCTGCTTAGCTCCAGTGCAGGTCCAAATGGCTTGCCTAGTCGTAAGTAGAGCGTGCCAGTTGATTTGATCTGCAATCAACAAGATTAAACAAATAAAACATGTAAGAACCGATGGCCGATCGGCCGATAGGCCGATGTTGCATCGTGAAGGCCGGGCCGATAGGGCAAACCTATATCGGCTTACTTGAAATAATAATAAGATAGAACTAATAAAGTAGACCTAATCTCATCGGCCCATGTTATCATGTTTATAGTCAATTATTGGAATCGGCCGATGAGGGTAGCATGAAGGTAAATACACTAGCTAATACTCTAGTGCAACCTTATACGAGCCAATCGGCCAGTATAAATACATCAACCAGAAAGAGATCTTAAGATTACTTCATGATCAACACATTTATACTCATCGATCCGCACATATAAGCGGCAAACATATGCAAGAAACATAAAGCAATCACATATGTTAGATAAGACCGGCTAAAACCCCGGTACCACCCTTAATTACAACCGAAAACAGGCTTTGTGTTAGATCTCAAAACAGGACTAAGGTCGATGGCAACTCAAAGTGTGGATTGAGACTTAACACAAAGAAAATCAAGTCATCGATTGCTTTTGGGGATGACAGATGCATTGAATAGTCTAGTCAAGCATAAAAATTAAACCATTGTCGGCAATAAACCCTAAAACGAGTAAACCGCTGGCAAGGCTTAATCGAGATACTTGTCAAAACTATCCAAGACATGATAATCGACGATCACATCATCGAGGCTTAACGTGTCTAAAGCGACACGCTAGCCCCGACGATGCAGATCGTCGGGGACGAGTTCTTACCTCTGCTCCGAGGAAGCAAGAACTCGCTGAAGAAGACCTCTTGCGAGGGTTGGCGATGCGCCGAAAGTAGATTGAACTGGTTTTTTGTGATTGATTCGAGAGTTATTTCCTGTACAAACTATCGGGATATTTATACCCGAGGTTACAACAGAACCCTTGTAGGGCACGATCTTATCTACAACTAACAAACAAGTCTTTGCGGCAGACTCTAGCCACAGATTAGATCTAAACTACCTAATTTACAAGATACAATTGCCCAAAACCGAGCTTTATCTCTATTCGGCAACTTCCTTGAAGCTTACTTTGAGCCCAGACCAAGCCCACGTTGACACTGTCAACTCACAACCCGTATCGGCCCGTGACCAAACCAAATCCGTATCGGCCAATGTGCCCTCTATAGCAACACTCCCCAAGTCCGATACGGTTACCGAGTCCGATACGAAGCTTGGTCCGACTCCGACTTAATCCTTCTTCTCTGCTCCGGTCTCCTCTTTCCTTTCCAAGTCGATTACCAAAATCCGTCGTCAACACAAATTAAGCAAACACCTCAAGCTACGTTTGTTCATCAAACAAAGTACACCAAGGATCTTCTGCGACGCTTCAAGATGGACGATTGCAAGCCTTTGACTACGCCGATAGGAACTTCTACTGTTTTGGATCCTGATGAAGATGGTGAAGCTGTAAATCAAAAGGAATACAGGAGTATGATAGGATCATTGCTCTACCTCACCGCTTCGAGACCGGACATACAATTTGCTATGTGTTTATGTGCTCGATTTCAAGCTTCTCCAAGGGCTTCGCATCGACAAGCTGTGAAACGCATCATGAGGTATTTGAAACACTCTTGAATTTGGAATTTGGTATTCTACCTCTTCATCTATATGCTTGAGTGGTTATTCAGATGCGGATTTTGGAGGTTGTAGAATTGATAGAAAGAGTACTAGTGGTACATGTCATTTTCTTGGTACTTCTTTAATTGCATGGTCTTCTCGAAAACAATCTAATGTTGCTCAATAAACGGCTGAGTCTGAGTATGTTGCTGCTGCTAGTTGTTGTTCCCAGATTCTTTGGCTTATTTCAACTTTGAGAGATTATAATATTGTTTTTGATAAAGTTCCTCTCTTTTGTGATAATACTAGTGCTATAAATATTGCTAAGAATCCTGTTCAACACTCACGCACTAAGCACATTGATTTTCGTTTTCACTTTTTGAGGGATCATGTTGAGAAGGGAGATGTGGAATTGAAATTTGTGGATACAACGTTGCAACTTGCAGATATTTTCACTAAACCATTGGATTCTTCTCGCTTTGCTTTTCTAAGGAGAGAATTGGGAGTTATTCATCCTTTTGGCATCATTTGAGGGAGAGAGTTGTTGGCTCTTTGTTGTATGCATATTTTCCTTCTTCTTTTATTTTCTTCTGCATTCATGTTTTAATTCATGCATGGTGTCAAAAATATCAAAAATATAAAAAATGAGAAAAAGCAAAAAAGAAAAAGATGGATGAGCTTTGTTTTATATCTTTAGTATATTCTAGTGCTTGCTAGCAATGCTTGTTAGATAATTTGATTACTATATTAGCTTGTGTGCATTTTAGTAATTATATGAGCTTTGAATATTGTTTTTTAAGTGATGTGATACATGACACATAATTCTTTTACTTGAATTAATGAAATATGCAATATTAAAGCAAGTGCTTAGGTTGACTGATTAATGCTTGTATATATATCTTATGACTTGTTATTCCTCATGATAATCCTTTTGTTCCAATCGCTGCAAGAGTCCATCCGTGCTTTTTATAAAAAAAATAAATAAAAGAATACCGAATCCTTGGAAACAGTCTTGACGACAAGGACGTATTCGCAGTGAAATAAAAAAGGGTGCCGAATCCTTGAAAACAGTCTTGACGACAAGGACGTACCCGCAATAGTTAAAAAGTTCAAAAATAAAAAGCTCAAGGTTCTCTTGGTTATTTTTGGAGAAGGAAATTAACTTGAGAAAGAGTATCAATGCTATAGGTTTATATATTTGGGTTTTTCTTTCAGCCTTTGCAATTGTGACTATGTTGCATTTTAACTCGTTGAATGAATCTTTACTGTTGACTTGATCTTAGTTACAATCTTTAAGGTTCATGTTTTTACTCTAGTGCAGGTTTGTTAATTAGCTAGTCACTTTTTCTACCTTGTTATTGCAATACATGTACTTGAGTTACTTTTGGTATATTGCAATGCTCAACCGTGGTTACAATACATTGATGAACTCATTGTCAAAAGGGGGAGAACAAGGTAACAAAATTGTGCATCATTATCATATTCAAAGGATTTTCTTTCTTTTCAAAAGTGAGAGATTTTTCTTTGAAAATCTTCTGGCATGTGTAATGCTTTTTGGGTTGCTTCACAAAACAACATAAACCAATTGATTTTGTTGGGTTTGCCAATGGTTTCATCAAGGGGGAGATTGTAGAATCAAATGTGTTTGATTATCATTTTATGTGATGAAACATTGGTGGCTTGTGACATTTTATGTGTGTAATATTGGTTTATTGAGATATTATTTCATGTGATTATATATGATTTATTTTGTGAAGAGTTGTGCGGATTTGACCTGGTGGTCAGACCGACCAGGCACGACCGGTCAGACCGGTGGTATGCGTGCGGTCAGACCGGCCGGCTCGCGGTTTGACCGGGAGGTTACCTGTTCGCTTTCGGTTTCGGTTTATCTTTTCGGTTACGGATTGTTTCTTCATGGATTTGACTTCTAGATGGTTTCTATGCGTATGGTTACTGTTGTTATACTAATGTAAGTCAAGTTTGCACGAACTTGTGCTCGGAATATGGTTTCTTTATCGTATGTGTGCAGGTATTGCTTAAGGCCTCGGGATAGTGTTGCCGGTGATGGATCGGAGTCGACTTGGGAGAAGTGGACGTCCAGGGATCAAGAGATCACGTGGGATACTAAAAGGCTAGAGGATAATGCACGTGGAAGATAGAGAATTCATATGGTATGCGATAGGAATCGTGTACGTATGGAAAGAGGAGCTAAATTTGGAAGGGAGTCCGAATTCGAGAAGATGGATGGAGATAAGGAAAGAGATGAGTTTGAAGCTTGCAAGAGAGGGTTTCCCACGTGTTTGGGAGTCCAAATTCGTGAGAGATTCGTGGGCTTTGTACAGCCTACTTCATGTATAAATAGAGAGGGAGGGTGTGCCTCCTAGATATGGATTGTGTGGTTCATAAGTTGAGAGAATAGCTAGGGTTTCGAGTAAGGTCGAGATTTTGATAAGGAGTGATGTTGTTGCACTTTGTAAACACTTTTAGATGCAATAAAGTCGAGAGTTACAATTTATATCTTCGAGTTTATCATCTACCGGTGTTTTCTGGGTCCCGACGGTCTGACCGAAGGAGTTCCTGCGGTCTGACTGGCGGGAGTGTGGCGGCGGTCTAACCGGAGGCAAGGCGGCGGTCTGACCGGCCAGGAGGGGCGGTCTGACCGGCGGCTACACAGCGGTGTGACCGGTGGTACTTCGACAGCAGCAATTCGATTTCGTTCTTCAGATTGATTTCGTTTTTCTAGATTGGTTTTGTTGGTTCTAGAGGTAAGTTGTAATTCGTTTAAAGTTTTGGTTTTTGGTCTTCCCTACCATTCACCCCCCCTCTGGTAGGTTGGATTACTCTGTTTCGATCCTACACTATAAAGAAGTAATACCCTACTCCTGTTTCGGGGATTGTATCCGCCGAGTTATGTATTGATCTTGTGATCAAGTTGTGTATGAAGAAAAGCTTAGCTAATTGCTATTGCCTCCCCACCCTCAAGGAGCGTCCTGCCCTCTTTATATAAGTTCAGAGGGCAGGCTCACAAGTCGGAGACCAAACCACATACGGTACAGGACTCCTAAGCATTGTCCATAATACTCCTGACTTAGCACTATAAGCCGTTCCTTAATACACAAAGTAACATAATACTTAAGTCCTAAGCCTATTACATGATTATCACCTTGTTAACACCAGAATTTGGTAAGCCCCGAAGTCCTCATCGGCCCAGGATCTATATCGGCTCAAAGCTAGTATCGGCCTAGAGTTCTACATCGGCCGATGGGGGTTATCTCAAACCAACCACCAATAGCAGTCGGATTCTTGTTAGATTCGGGAAGATCTTATCCAGAGAAGACCGAGTTTGAGGAGGATGCGGCTTGTATCTCTTAATTAGGAAGAGTTTGTTAGTTTTCTGTTTTATCTTTAGGAAAGTGTGTTAGTGTCCGGCAAGGACTTTATCTTTTTCCTTTTATCTTTAGGAAAGTTTGAGTTGTATTCTGTTAGGATTTTTGTTAGCCTATGGGTATAAATATGTAAGCCCGTAGTTCATGTAATTTTTCATCACACGATCAATACAACTTCGGCGCATCGCCAACCTTTTACTTTCGTCTTCTTCGGCGAGTTCATGCCCTTCTCACGAGGGGTAAGTCTCGTTATGGCTGCCTGCGTTGTCGGGGCTAGGGCTTCGTCGTTCTGATCTCAACAACGTAAGCACCTATTATCATATATCTTAGTCAATCTGGTTCGGCTTCTCGATTTAGTCTTATCGGCCGAGATTCGCTTTAGGGTTTATGCCGGTATTGACTAAATTGCCTTGCTAGATTAGATTGGCTAAGGTATCCACCACCCTGAAAATCAGTCAAGGGCTTGATTGTCTAGGTCTTGCGTTTCTTTTCATACTTAGTGCTGCATCAGTTCTTTGATCTACTAAGTCGTGATTAGAACCGTAATCTCTAGCCTGCTTGTTGGCTGCCAATAAGGGTTTCACCGGGGTTTCAGCCGGTGAGTTATCTGGACGTTGCATCGGCCCAAGAGTTTTACGTATAGATTGGATCTGGCCGATGACAACAGAGTATTTATTGTTTATCTGCTTGTTGAGAGTTTATGCCATCGGACTTCTGGCCGATGTGTGCTTTAATCTTCATATCAATGTTTATCTTATATTTATCTGGATTATGCTACATCATCATATGTTATCGTCAGCCGATCGTCTCTATATAGATATTTGTTCAGTACATCGGCTGGAATTGTGCCATCGGCTCATCGGCCGATCGGTTGTTTTGGCTATCGGCCTATCGGCCGATACGTTTTTGCCCTATCGGCCTATCGGCCGATAGACTTTCTGTTATGTTGTTTTGCATATCTTGTCAGTGGCAGGATCAAACTGACTGGCACGCCCGCGCTTCATCAATTTTAGGACCTGCACTGGAGCTAAGCAGATCTCCCAGGCCTTCGTGTGTCCGCACGCCGGATCCTCATCGGCGGTACGGATTTGGCGTCAACACATTTTTGGCACGCCCGGTGGGACCGTGTTTTGGATTGAAGATTTTTACACGATGCGTGGAACCCACGATCACAACAATATGTCTGATCAAGAAGTCAAGGCCAAGGAAGAACAATCTCTCAAGCTGGTAGAGGAAGAAGAAGAGCTGATAGACGATGAGACGCTTCAAAAGACTGTTGATGAAATCGTTCGTCGTACTGTGTTTGATCGATCTGGAGTTCTGGTGAGTACATTACATGGTTTGATCGAGAAGATAGTTCCCAGAGTGATTGCCTTAAGAAATCAGATTGGGGGGCAAATCGACGAACAATTTCAGCATCATCGGCAACAGCGACATTGGCTTGGGGGGCAAATAGATCAGCATCAGCCTGGAGAGCCACATCAACAATATCGGCCAGAAGAAGCTCAAAGATATCAGTCTAAAGAAGATTGGGCCGATATGATTGCAAAAGTAATAGAGGAACAGTTTGGAATTAGACCTAAGGGACAGATTTCTGTGTATCGGCTGCCATATCCCGAGTGGTTTGATAGAGTTCCACTTCCAGGCCGATACAAGATTCCAGACTTTTTCCAATTTTCAGGGCAAGATGATATATCTACGAGGGAACATATCAGCCGATTTTTAGCTCAATGTGGGGAGGCATCGGCTGAAGAAGCTCTGAAAGTTAGATTGTTTCCATTGTCTTTAACTGGATCGGCCTTCTCATGGTTTTCATCATTGCCGCCGCATTCTATCAGAGGTTGGGCCGATCTTGAGGAGCAATTTCACCAGTACTTCTTTGCTGAGAATAATGAGTTAAAGTTTTTAGATTTGATATCAGTCAGGCAGCAAGAAGGGGAATCAGCTGTGGAGTATATTCAAAGATTTCGTGATGTCCGCAACCGATGTTATAGCTTGAGCCTAAGTGATGAACAACTAGCAGATCTATATAGATATTTGTTCAGTACATCGGCTGGAATTGTGCCATCGGCTCATCGGCCGATCGGTTGTTTTGGCTATCGGCCTATCGGCCGATACGTTTTTGCCCTATCGGCCTATCGGCCGATAGACTTTCTGTTATGTTGTTTTGCATATCTTGTCAGTGGCAGGATCAAACTGACTGGCACGCCCGCGCTTCATCAATTTTAGGACCTGCACTGGAGCTAAGCAGATCTCCCAGGCCTTCGTGTGTCCGCACGCCGGATCCTCATCGGCGGTACGGATTTGGCGTCAACACACCTATAACCTATCCCCTATAATCAGTCGGATAAGCTAGTCGTGTGGGTATATGGTACCCACAATCTCCACAATTGTTTAAAACAAAGTGAGGTCGTTAGAGCTAAAGCCGTAGAAGGAAACAAATCTTCCTTTCTTAAGGAAGAAAATTTTTGTTTAGAGGAGGAGGTTTTTTTGGACAACCATTTACTGAACCATTTTTGTGGTGATGCAATGGAGGAGGTGATGGATGATGAGGATATACACCTAAGTTGTGATACTGATGATATCCTTATTGACCAATACCCAAGAAAAAATAGGAAAGGTGGTAAAAGGAGAAGAGGGAGAGGAGGGTTCAGGATAGGTAAAAGGAAAGGGTTACAATGAAAGGATTTTTCTGGAATAGCAGAGGTCTTAAAGACTTGGCTAAATCTAGGTTCTTGACAGAAACTTCTAAAGAGCAAAAACTAGACTTTATTGCTCTTTTAGAAACAGGTAAATCTAAATTTGCGGAATCTTGGCTTAGGAGTATTTGTGGAGGTAGAGATTTTCTTTGGCATTGGACTAGACCAAAAGGGAGAAGTGGGGGTATTTTACTAGGGGTTAATTTAGAACTCTTTGAAGTGTCAAGTATTGATGAAGGAGAGTTTTTTGTTAAATTCCATGTTAGGAATAAGGAAGACGCGTTCCAGTAGATTCTTGTGGCTGTGTATGGAGCGGCGCAAGAGGAATATAAGGAGGCCTTTCTTACCGAGTTGGTCAATTTGTGTCGAAAAGAAGAATTACCTATGGTAATCGGTGGGGGTTTTAATATAATTAGACACCCACAAGAGAAAAATAATGAGAACTATAATGATAAATGGCCCTTCTTGTTTAATGCTATCATAGATAGCTTAAACTTGAGAGAGATCACGCTCTCTGGGCGCAAATATACTTGGGCTAACTCTATGCCAAACCCAACATATGAAAAATTGGATAGAGTCTTGATGAGTACTAAGTGGGAGATAAAAAAAACCCACTGGTAACGGTTCATGCACTTAATAGAGATCTTTCAGATCACACACCGCTGTTTTTGACATAGGAAAGGGATCTCAAAAAAGTAGAGTAGTCAACCAATGTTCAAATTTGAACTAGGATGGCTTCTTAGAGAGGACTTTCAAAAGGTCTTGATAGATAGTTGGTCAAAAGAGGTTAGAGGAGCAACAAATTTGGAGAAATGGCAAAACAAAATTCGGAGACTTCGTCAATTCCTAAGAGTATGGGTGAAAAACATTAGTGGGATTTACAAGAAAGAGAAGGTTAGGCTAATGTCTAAGGCAAATGAACTAGATAAGTTGGCCGAGACTAGACTCTTGACTAGCCAAGAACTAGAACTTAAAAATTCAGTCAAGAATGCCTTGGCAAAAATGTTGAGAGAGGAGGAGCTAAAATGGTACCAAAGAGCAAAGACAAAAAGGATTCTAGAAGGAGATAGGAATACTAAGTATTTTTAGATGGTTGCAAACGGAAAGCACAGGAAAGCGAAAATCTTCCAACTTGAACAGGAAGACAGGGTGATTGAAGGGGACATACAGCTTAAGGAATATATTACCAAGTATTATAAGGGTCTATTTGGGGCTTCGGAAAGGAATAATTTTTCCATGATAGAGTCCCAAAAAGAGGATATACCCCAGGTATCGATAGAAGAAAATGATGTGCTAACTAGAGAATTTAATGAAGAAGAGGTGAGTTGTGCTGTCTTCCAAAGGGAACATAATAAAGCTCTGAGACCTGATGGTTTTCCTGCGGAGTTTTACCAGGTGTTCTGGGAAGTAAGTAAAGAAGACCTAATGGCAGTCTTTAGGGACTTTCATGATGGTAATCTTTCATTACACAGTTTGAACTTTCGTATCATCACTCTTCTACCAAAAAATAAGGAGGCAAGGAAGATTCAACAATACATACCCATATGCTTACTTAATGTGAGTTTTAAGGTCTTCACGAAGGTTATGACTAATAGGATTGCTCTAGTAGCACAGAAAGTCATAAGACCTTCCCAAGCTGCCTTTTTGAAAGGAAGGAACATAATGGAAGGAGCCATAATACTCCACGAGTCTTTGCACGAAATGCATAAAAAGAAGTTAGATGGAGTTTTACTCAAATTAGATTTTTAGAAGGCTTATGATAAGGTTGACTGGAAGTTTTTACAACAAACTTTGAGAATTAAAGGTTTTTCAGCAAAATGGTGTAAGTGGATAGAACAAATTGTGACGGGGGGAAGCGTGGTAGTTAAAGTAAATGATGAGATTGGACATTTCTTTCAATCAAAAAAGGGACTAAGGCAAGGGGATCCTTTATCTCCAATTCTCTTTAATCTGGTTGCAGACATGCTTGCTATTTTAATCAATAGATCGAAAGATCTTGGACTGGCACAAGGAATAGTCCCAAATTTGGATGACGATGGTCTGTCGATTTTGCAATATGCAGATAATAAAATCCTCTTCATGGAAAATGACTTGAAAGAGGCCAGACACATCAAAATGGTACTATGTGCCTATGAGAAGTTATCCGGCTTAAAGATCAACTTCCATAAGAGCGAAATGTTCTGTTATGGCAAGGCTAAAGAAAGGGAAGACATATATGCAAGCTTGTTTGGATGCAAAATGGGATCTTATCCATTTAGATATTTGGGCCTCCCAATGCACTACAGAAGATTGGCCAATAAAGATTGGAAGGAATTAGAGGATAGAATCCAAAAGAAACTCAGTAGTTGGAAAGGGAAGCTGCTGTCGACCAGAGAAAGATTAATTCTTATTAACTCCGTGTTGAGTAGCCTAGCAATGTATATGCTTTCATTCTTTGAGATTCCTAAAGGCATCCTTAAAAAACTGGACTATTATAGGTCCAGATTCTTTTGGCGGTGTGACGAGCATAAAAAGAAATACAGATTAGCCAAATGGAGTGTGCTTTGCAGACCTAAGGAGTGCGGGGGCCTAGGGATTCAAAACTTAGAAATCCAAAATAGTTGTTTGTTAAGTAAATGGTTATTTAAACTAATCAATGAGGAGGGAGTGTGGCAAAATATGCTTAGGAGGAAGTATCTGGCAAAAAAAAACCCATTATGCAAGTACAAAAATAACCAGGAGATTCTCATTTTTGGGCTAGTCTTATGACGGCTAAAGAATCCTTTCAAACTCTTGGTTATTTTAAAATATGTGATGGCAAACAAGTTCGATTTTGGGAGGATTGTTGGATAGGAAGTCAACCTCCTTAGAAAGAATACCCTAATCTGTACAATTTGGTCAGGAACAAGAATGCAGTAGTGGTAGAAATTTTAGGAAGAATTCCATTGAAGGTGGCCTTTAGAAGAGCAATAACTGAAAGAAATCTGCAAGATTGGTATAATTTAGTTTCCAAGGTAGTGAACGTCACTATATCTGATCAACACGATCAATTTATTTGGAAAGCTAACAAGGATGGGCTTTTTACGGTTAACTCCATGTACAAGGTGCTTATGTATAATGGAATGATACCTAGAAAGAACTTGATTTGGAAGCTCAGAATTCTACTAAAAATTAAAGTATTCTTGTGGTATCTTAAAGAAGGGGTAATTCTAACAAAGGACAACCTAGCCAAGAGAAGATGGAGAGGTAGTTTAAGTTGCTGCTTTTGTAACTCTAAAGAGTCGATACACCATCTTTTCTTTGACTGTCTCATGGCTAGGTACATTTGGAGTGCATGTTTCTTTACTTTCGGAATTAGCCAACCCCCATATGTTTGGAAATTGGTTGAATGGTGTTGAATCTAGACTTAGAAGACAAATTTATATGGGCATTGCGGCAATTTTGTGGGCTTTGTGGCTTAGTAGGAATGACGTAGTCTTTAATGGCTCCAATCCTATTTCTTTCATGCAGGTAATCTTCAGGGGGACTCATTGAGCAAGAATTTGGTCCTTGCTACTTAAAGAGGACGATGGAAATGTTGTCCAAGTTCATTGTAGAATTTTGGAGACGCGAGTAATGGAGTTTTATGCTACTTATGGCTGGAACTTTAGAACAAGAATTGAAGCTTAGCGTTCTGTGATTCTTAATATGGGTTATAACTTTTGTGATGCTGCCCATGTAATGGGATGAATTTTATATAAACTTCATACCTTGTGTTGTCTCTCATATAACGGGATGAGTCTTATGTACTTTTGAAAGCTTGTTACTTTTGAAAGTTTGTTTGGCTGGGTACACCCTTTGTAGAGGCCAGGTTTAATATAAATTCATTATCTAAAAAAATATATAGGAACAATAGTAGTATAGGGCCACGTGTCGCACAGGGGCAGGGCGCGCGCCCCGTCAATGTTTGGTACCTACATGGACCGTCTCCTAACGAGTATGTCACCGCGTGCTCCGGTCTGACCAGTTATTGGACTAGATATTGGGCCATATCACTTACTGGGCAAGATTGGCCCAATCGGCCTATTGTCCTTGAAGGCTAGAGAGAACGATGAAAACGGGGCTCTGCAAGCCCGCATGTGCTCATGGGTGGTTATGGGCCTTGTGGGGATCAGGCCTTACAATACCAGGACTCGAGGGCGGCGAGGGTCTTTTTCGCAAAATAACCGCGACGGGACAGACGGCGGCCGTTGGGCGCTGTCTTGCCAAGAAGCATCAAGCATCCAATCCATCCATGGCCAAATTGGCCAAACGACGCAAATGCATCAGTTCAGAAAATACGGCAGCCAGCATGGGCAAGACGGCGATTGATTCTCTATGAATTCTCTATGAATTCTGAAGATGCTGCTGGATCAACGACATGGCATGTAGGAAGTATGGGCGTATGGCTGTATGCAACCAGGCACTCGTGCCTTTTGTCACTTCGCCGTGTGTTCAGAAAAATAGATTCGCCGTGTGTGCCTACGGCGAAAGGACGTAGGCGGCCCCCTACGTCCTTTCGCCGTAGGGGGGCCGCCTGCCAAAGGACGGCCGCCCTGGCAATTTTGCAGGCGGCCCCCTTGCCGCCCTTGCAGAGGGCGATTTTTGCCTGTGCAGCAGGGGGCCGCCTGTAAAAAGGATGATTTTTGAAATTTTATAAAGTTAAACTATTTTTACTTTATTTAAGTAAGGTTATACAAATATAAAAATATTTGTAACATAAAAAACTATCAAAATATATGTAACGTTACATATAATAAAACTAAGTTGATAATATAAATGTTGCCATTTTTTTTATAAACATGATTAAACTTTTAAAAAGATTGATTGAAAAAAATCGAAATGACTTGTAATATGAAACATGCAACAAATAAATTGTAGTATTTTTTGTAAGAAAATAAATTTCCTTGTAATTTGGTACTGAAACACATCAAAGCTGATCAGTTGTGTGTTCTCGATGAGAATATGAAAAAAGTGCAACTACAACTATAGAGGGGTGCGGCAAATTTGCAGGCAGCCCCCTCGCCGCCCTTGCAGAGGGCGATTTTTGGCGTAATCTCGCCCTCTGCAAGGGCAATTTTTGATCGGCACCCCATAAAGCCCCAATGGCCCGATGAAGTGCTCATTTCAACCGGTCACAATTGAAGGACAAAAAAGAGAGAGGTGAGGAAGAAGGAGAAGAGCCGCGAAGCGTTGTTGCTGTGCTTATTCGATCGCAGATTAGTACAATATCCCGACGTATGGTTATATTTTGTGTCGCATACTAGTGTAATTACCATGTATTTGAAATTTGTGAGTAGATCTGTAGCACTTAGATGTGGACCCTAGATTTTTTGCGAGTAGATCTGTAGCACTGTGAGTAGATATGTTGAAATTTGTGAGTAGATCTGTAGCACTTAGAAGTGTGAATAATTTTAGGCTAGATTTGTTGTGCACACGTTTGGTTTGTAGTAGTACTATATTTGACCGTACAATGAGAAGTATTAAGGGTGTTTACAATATTTGATAGTTGTTTTTTTAAACTGTAGGATGCCAAGGTGTGGAAAAGCTACGAACTCAAGGTAACATAAATCGTTTCTGTGATATTTTGTGTTATTCGTTGTGCATGAAATGAGGAATCCTAGATTAACGGGTTATGGTGTTTCATTTATTGTTGACTTGTAGTTATCGCCCGAAGACTGGAAATGCCTTCAACCCATTGCCTTTGCCTAGTGGTGTTCCAGTGCCCATGTGTTGGTGCGGTGATCATTGCAAGGTAGCCAAGTCCAATGAAGAGGAGACGTACATGCAGAGATACTGGATGTGTGCCAATTTTGAGTTTGAGCCAACACCTGAGATACGCCGCATTAACTTAATGGTGAGGAACTGATGTTTTTTAATAATTATTTGGTGTATTAAGTAGTCTTGAACAACTTATTTGGTTACGAAACATTGCATTTGTTGTAGACCCCTCCACCGCTATGTGAATTTGAGCAGTGGATCGACACCGAGATCAAGCCGCAAAACAAGGAGCGGTTGGAGTACATGCGGCAATGGGATGCAGAGCGCAAGGAGAAGATAGAGCAGAGACGCAAGGAGGAGGCCGCAGAAAAAGAGCACAAGGCTGAGGCGGAAAGGAGGCGTGTTGCTGCGTACAGGGAGGAGCGGGAGCGAAAGCTTGAGCGTGCGCGGCGAGCGAAGGCAGTAATGGAGAAGAATCCCGATGCGCAGAGGAAGGGAAAGTGGCCTCGTTGCACTCAGTAGTATGCACGAGTTGGTAGTTGTATGGTGTATCGATGAATAATGTTGCGTACATTACAACCTCGCAACGTGTAGCGAACTAACGAACTTGAAATGTTATTTCGCGTGTCTTCCATTTTCTCTTCCCTTCTCACCGTTGTACTCCATTTGTGTTTCGCATTCACTTACTTTGATAGCGACCAATCGTAGCCCTCTGTTACGCGCCGAAAGTTTTTCGTCGTTTCGTTGAGTAGATGTAGCGAATGACATGAAATGTTTTCGTGACATATGAGTGCGGCGATCGAATAGAGTTATATACAAAGAGGTAACACAAAGTTACTAACTGTAAATATTACAAACATGTAGCACTAGTAGCCTACTGGCGAGGCCTCTTACCCCTACCCCTCCTAATGTGCCCCTGAGAGTACGTCAGCCTCTCAGCGGGCACGGCACGACCAGCGCGGACATCTGGTGCGGGCGTGTGCTGGGGCTGCTCCTGGCTCTGTGGTGGTGGTGCTCCACCAAGCTGAGAGGCGCCGAGAACGTCCTGCTCTGGGTCCTCCAGGTCGTCGAAGTCGTCGCCCTCACCAAACCCGCCCGCACCGGACCCGCCCGCCTGCGACGAAGACTCGCCCGAATGGAAAATCCCCGCCAGGTAGTATCCTCCTGCAGATGTCAAAAGTTAAGCAGCATTCTGGCCAAATAGTACGTTTGTAGCACTCATCGGAAGACGCTTGCTCACCTAGCGGCTGACTGAAGGGAGGAGGGACGAATGAACCGCTCGCTCAAGCAAAGGCCGACGAGCTGGGCGGAGTCACGAACGGCCGAGGGATCGACGATCCACTCGCTCCAGCAGAGTGTCCTGTCGGCAGCGTCGGACCTAGTAGACATTCAGTTTGTAATAACATGGCGAAGGTTTCGCAAAGTGAGAAGGTACAGAACTAACCTGTGGACGCACCAGCACCGTGCGATGTCGATCCTGGTGTCGGGCCGCGTGGACGTGGAACAGCAGCTACCGGTGGAGGTACCGCGTCCACGGCCTAACGACAAGAGAAGACGCGCAAGATCGAACGCATCTTCGTCTGCATCCGCTCGAACGTCAACCTCTGCTCAACGTCGTCCAGGTGCAGTCCAGCATCCAACCTCAGCATCACCGCATTGATGTCGGCGTTCATGGCGCGTGCAGCGTCGACCTGCGGGAATCATTATTAATTAGGTTTGTCAGTCTCATATGTACCAACCGTGTATTACAAAAACAAGAAGTCCGAGAAACATGGACGTACCCCCAAGAAGTACTCCTGTTCATTACAATGGTAATTCGTAATGCTAAAGGTACACTACACAAATGATATCATTACAATTGTTCATTACAATAGTTCATGTCTCACAAGGATAAATATTACACACATGACAAATGACAACAGCATTACAATAGTTCATGTCTCACAAGGATAAATATTACTGTTGGCGCAGAATTTCGACCCGTCCAGCAACCAAACGGGTTCCGCGTTACCACGGCGGCCTGGGAGATCTGCTTAACTCCAGTGCAGGTCCAAATGGCTTGCCTAGTCGTAAGTAGAGCGTGCCAGTTGATTTGATCTGCAATCAACAAGAAACCAGTGAACCAAGTCAGAGAACAATGGCCGATCGGTCAGCAGACCGATGACACATTGTCATAGCTCAGCCGATAGGGCAAAGCTATATCGGCTCACTTAGAAAATAAATAAGACATGAATCTAATCTTATCGGCCTTCATTGATGTGTAAACCTCAACTAATAATACCAGCCGATAAGGATGACAAAGGTAACTACACCAGCTAGTATTCTAGTGCAACCTTATACGAGCCAATCGGCCAGTATAAACACGTCAACCATAAAGAAATCTTGAGATTACCTCATGATCGACATATCTATACTTATCAATCTGCACATATAAGTGGCAAACATATGCGAGAAACATAAAGCAATCACATATGTTAGGTAAGACCGGCTGAAACCCCGGCGCTATCCTTAATTACAACCGAAAACAGGCTTTGTGTTAGATCTCAAAACAGGACTAAGGTCGATGGCAACTCGAAGTGTGAATTGAGACTTGACACAAAGAAAATCAAGTCGTCGATTGCTTTTGGGGATGGCAGCTGCATTGAACAATCTAGCCAAGCATAAGAATTAAACCATCGTCGGCAATAAACCCTAAAGCGAGTAAACCGCTGGCAAGGCTTAATTAAGATACCTGTCAAAACTATTCAAGACATGATAATCGACGATCACATCATCGAGGCTTAACGTGTCTAAAGCGACACGTTAGCCCCGACGATGCAGATCGTCGGGGACGAGTTCTTACCTCTGCTCCGAGGAAGCAAGAACTCGCTGAAGAAGACCTCTTGCGAGGGTTGGCGATGCGCCGAAAGTAGATTGAACTGGTTTTT
>BDMV01000001.1:59745646-59852981 GCA_008326285.1 Oryza officinalis | reverse complement strand
ATGTGTTGTAGGACTGTGTCTTGTGGGTACAGTTGTACACCTCTGATCAGAGTAAAACTATTCGAATAGCCGTGCCCGCGGTTATGGGCGATCAACCAGATTCACCGTGATTAGTTGAACTCTTAAATAATTTGACTTAATGGAAATGGTTTAGTTCAGGTGGATGGTTGGGCCTGTCGCAACGTGGTGTAGCGTTGGACAGTGATGGTTTAATTATGACTAATTAATTCAACTGTTTTACTGTTTTCAACTATTGTTTTTAAATGCGTATTTTATGCAAAATAACCATTGCAGCTCTCCTTTGTTATTACTTGCATCATTATTTTCCTTTCCGGTATGACTTGTTGAGTACAGTGGGTAGTACTCAGTCTTGCTCAATTTTTCCCCACACCAGAGTTGGAGGTTGTTTCAGAGGAAGATTTTTCAGAAGAGTAGGCTTGTTGCTACCGTCGAGGATTGCCTGTGGTTTGGAGTCGCTACGTTGCGAGTGTTTAGTTTGTTAGATTAGTTGTTTTCCTTTTTCCGCTGCAGTTTTGTAAGAGATTTATATTGTTTTGTAAGACGTGGATCTGTATGGCAACTTTGTCATTTGTGTACCCTGGCTGGTCCTGGACAGGGATTTTAATACACAATTTGCTTTGGAAATTCTGGTAGTGAATTTCTGGGCGTGACAAGTATGCCTGAGTGCCATGAAGGATAAATTCCACAATACCGACCAGTGGGAGTCCTCGCACTCCTCACATCACCCAGTTGTACACCTCGGCCAGGTTGGTTGTCATTATACCATACCGAGACCCGTCAGTGTCATACAACAGAGACCACTTTTCTTTCGGTTCATTCTCTATCCACTGCGAGAAATTATATATTGATGATGCCGACTTTTTTCTCATTGTTGGCGGGTCATCATGTAGTGGACCAAGAGGTACTGGAGGATCGTCATCCTGTGGCCGACGAGATTGCTCGTCGGTTTGCTTTGTTGTCAGCTCATCCAATCTCCTCCACAACTCATTGAATTTTTTCTCCTGATTTTGACCGCATAGCCTCTTAAATAGATCCATCAGGTGCTTGTTCTTGAATTGCTTGTAGAAATTGGCTCCCATATGACGCATGCACCACCTACTCCGGACATCATGCCACCTAGCTGGAAGTCCCGTCTCCGGCCAACCATTCTACAGGTAGTCAATTGCCTTCAACATACCCGCATGACGATCATGAATGAAGCAAACATTGGGCCTCATACGCACAACTTGGCAGCGAACTCTCTCCAAGAACTAATACCAGCTTTCAGTGTTCTTACTCTCGACAAATGCAAACGCCATAGGTAACACCTGGTTGTTCCCATCGGCTCCAATCGCCGTCAGTATCTGACCTCTGTATTTGCCTGTCAAGAAGGTTCCATCTATGCACAACACAGGGCGACAGTGCACAAATGCGTTGATGCAAGCACCCAGCGAGAAAAAGGCTCTTTGCAGCACGCTCTTGCTTGGATCATTAGACAACGGAAAGGTCTGAATGTCATAATAGGTATTGGGGTTTCTCTGAGCAATGGTGCCTAACAGACAAGGCAAGTTATCATAGGATGCTTCAAATGTGCCATACCTCATCTCCAAAATCTTTTGTTTTGCCCTCCAAGCCTAGTAGTAGCTTATAGTATACTTGAATTTGTTTTCAATGTGCCTAATAATGGAGCCCGGTTCAAAGTCCGTGTTACAAACCACATCGCTGTACATCTCACCGGCAACAACAGCTGAGGTGATGTTGCGGTGATACCTATCAACCCCTGGCAACCAACATGTGTGCTCACCAACAATGCTCACTTTCCAATAGTCATTCCATTTTTTCTTATATGCATGAACGCGCCACGGACAATCATCCTTCGTGCACTTCACGTCATACACACAGTTGGTAGACTTCACCACCCTAAACTCTCTATGCAAGGAGACCGCCCAATGTTTCACCGCCTCTTTCATGTCTTCCTTATGAGCATACCTGGCACCTTGGATTACCTCGTTATCCTTGTATTCAAAGGGTGCTTGCTGCCCCTCTGAGATAACAAGTTGAGAGAAATCAGCTTTTGTCCAATCAACGGGCAGTACATCTTCCTCCTCGTCCGATGATTCATCGCCCTCCGCCAGCTCATTTTCAGAATCTTCTCTCTCCATTTCCTCAACAATTGCTTCGATTCTCTCCCCCTCATCCGCCACGCCTATTGCCTCCTCCAACCTTGCTTCGTTACCCCAAGTTCGCATCGATGGTCCAACATTCTCCACAGCATTGCTAGGACCTTCGCCATCCTCTGTTTGCACTATAACACTGCTATCGATTTCATGCAATGCCACAAAAATAACAAGGGGCCAAGACCTTTCAAAGGCCATCTCTACATAACGTCTCCAGAACTCGGTGTTATCTATAGGCATTAGTTCCCAATAATATCCTTCTGTTGCACGACTGCCTACAACGGATAGAGACATTGTGTTCACTCTTGTATCTACTTTAAATCCACGTAGTAACCAACTATAGACTGACTCAAATGTTTTATCGGCTAGCCTATCGATGCCCTTTGATTTCATACTAAATTCTGACAGATTAACACCATCTCGACCATATCTAACATTGCCTTTACCGTGAACTATCTGAAATATGACCTTGCTTGCCATTGTGCCTGATAAACAGGTTCAAATTTAATTTACTTCATACTACGAATATGTTGCCTAGATCAATCTGTGACTAGTTAAATTCTATATTAAACAAAATTCTACGCAAAGAAATGTATACATACATAAGGACATATCCTACATATGTTCATCTAAATCGGTTTGTCCTAGGTCAAATTGACTAAAATAAATCATGCCCTAATTTTTAAATCCATATTATAGTGCTACACAACTATTTAAATAACATAGACATAGATCAGAATGTATTCTACGTAGGTTCATCTAAATCAGTACGTCCTAGGTCAAACTCCTTAAATTAAATCGTGCCCTAATTTATAAATCAATATCTTACTAAACAACTATTCAAATATTCAAAAAAAAAATTTCTTATATATTCTACACAAAATAAATAACACAAACATATATACATCGGGATATTGTACTAACCTGCGATCGAGTACGCACACCGACAGGGCTTCGCCACTCTCCTTCTTCTTCCTCACCTCTCCCTCTGTTATTTTCCTGGAGTCTCGACGGCGCGAATGACGGCCACGGAGTTAGAATGGGATTTTATAAGGGAGGGGCAAAAAATCACCCTTTGTAAGAGCGGCAAAGAGGCCGCCTGCAAAATTGTCAGGGCGACCGCCCTTTTGCAGGCGGCCCCCTGATGAACAGTCAAAAAACGCCCTTGCCGAGAGCGGCAAGGGACTAAAACGCAAAATTAACCGCGACGCGGCAGACGGCGCCCAACAGCCGTCTGCCACGTCGGAAAAATCGCCCTCTGGGAGGGCGATTTTTAGAACTCGCCCTCCCAGAGAACGAGAGGAGATTATTTCTGCAATATTTCAAAACGAAAAATTATTTTTGCAAATCTTTAAAAAAATAAAATTAAAAATGCAAAAAATTCCCACGATCCCCATGCCGTGGTGCAGCACCGTCGTATATTCCACGCGACGCGAGAGACTCGACCGAGTCCAACACGGGCTGCTTTTTGAATCACCTCGCCACTAACTTTCTACGGTTTGGTCCAGGTTTAATGATGGCGCCACCGTTCCAAAAGGCGACCGATCGATCCAAATCGCTCGTCCATGTACGCTGCACGCGTATGCCTACCTACGCGCGCGCGCAGCTCGTGCATGCACCCGCCTTGACACGTCCCGGCTCTGGAGCTTTGAACGGTTGATGGTTGGCGCGCGGCGTGGTGTTGTAACGAACCATGATATTTTTTTCCCCTTCGGTGCGGTCTGGTCACGCAGACTGGCTAGCTCCATCGCCCATCGGTCGGTCGATCGCCTTTTTGACGGAGTCTCTCGCGTGGGCCACCTGATCGAGGGGGTCGCGCGTTCTACTGGAAGTAAGGTAAAGTTGCACTCTGCCATGTCGACATAAATATTTTTCCGGCTCCCGCTGATCTTGCTAATCACGAGGGCGAGCAGATCAGTGTTAGAGGGAGTCATCATGAAAATGAGTTGGTTAAAATAAAATGGAAGTTTTTTTTTTGTTCCTTCCTCTCCTCCCTCGCGATAATCCGCAACAACCGCTTGTTTTTGGCTTTTCGGCGGCAGCGGCAGCACTGCGTTGCCCCACGTATGGCTGTATCTGGCATTCTGGCATATAGTGGCTTACCATCTTGTATATACACTTTGAATTCTTTTTGCGTGTGTGTACACTACATAACAACAACAAAAAATTAATCAGGAAATAAATCCGAAACAGAACGGCAAAAAATAAAAGGAATGGACACCGCTGCGACCAATACTAGAGAACTCATCTTTTATCCAATGTCCCAAACATACAAATATCTCGGATAGATTAAGAACCGATACTAAAGCTCTTTAGTATCGGTTCTAAAAGTCCAAGTCTCTATAAAAATTTTTAGTCCCGATTGGTGTTATCAACTGATATTAAAATTGTATCTTTAGTATCGATTGGTAGCACCAACCAAAACTAATACCGGTGGATCTTTAGTCCCGATTAATGTTACCAACCGGTACTAAAGATGTATTTTTAGTACCGGTTGATAACACCAACCCATACTAAAAATATCTTCAGAGTTAGTTCAAAAGAAAAAAATCTCTATTTAAATTACATGGGTAGAGTAGGTGAGATAGTAATGTGTGTGAGGACTGAGATAATAGATCTTAAGTTCAAATCTCATGTCACACTTTTTTTTTTTGACTTGATATGCATCTCAACCGGTACTAAAGATTTTAATCTCGATTTGCTGGTCACAGTTGCTATAACCAAAATTAATAAGGGTTTTTAACTGGTATTAAAGATGATTTCTTTATTAGTGCGTCTTACGTGCAGTGGTGCACGTGAGAACAAAGAACACGAACAATTCTATCCCTGTTTCCCTGATTCCCTCCCCGTGTACTGCACTTGGGACTTGGCCAACCGATCTGCCCAGCACAGCAATTCTACCCACCCGCAGTCGCGACGACGCTCCTGCAGCCGCGCGTCTCGCGTGGGCCGCCAAATCCAAAATCCGAAACCAGGCGCAGCACTCTGCAGCCACCAGCACGCCACAAAATAGCACCAGCAGCCAGCGAGCGATCATCAGGGCCACGCAGCTAGCAAGCGCGAACACGTTCACACTCTCACGCGCTATCCCATGATCCCAACCCGGCGGCGGCTTTGCCCAATTTGGCTCGTGTGTGAAAGCCTCCAAAAGAACAAAAAGACCATCAAGAAGCGGCCTTGCATATACACGCTAAGAGACATAAAGCCTGGCTATACATACACCCAAGGGCATATAAATGGCCCCCAGCTCCCAGCCAGCCATTTCATTTTCTTCAAGACCGTGACACATGCACTCCTTGACATTAGGCTATACACACCTCTTCTAGTTCTTCCTCCCCGGCCTCCTCTCTCATCTTCCCCACGCCACCAAACCCCGAGATCAAGAAAGTTATATACCATCTCTCATGCGAGTAATTAAGTGAGAGGTCTCTGTGTGCGTATAAGTAGAGATTGATCGGTAATCGAGCCTATATGAGGGTGGGGCTGCGGAGCTGCAGCGCCATGGAAGGTGAGGTCGTCGCCGCCTCGCCTTTCTTCGAGTGGCTCAAGCCACCGCCGCGGCCGGCATCATCCTCGTCGTGGTCGTCGTCTTTCTCCTCGTCATCCTCGATGGCTTCCAGAGATCAAGAAACAGTAGTACCTGGGGAAGACGGCGGAGGTGAAATTCAAGAAGATCACAGCGGTGTGACTTGTTTGCCGCTGCTCAGCATGCTCGAGGAGGGCAAGAGGCATGAGCATCCTGTGAAAGAAGAGATCATCAGCAGTGCATGCGCAACCGGGGTACTCGAGCCAGCAGTGGAGTTGAATATCGGCTTGCCGGTTACCGGATCTAGCGCTCAGGAGGTCACCATGGAGGAGGACGAGGAGGAGGAGGATGACGACGACGTTGGGGAGGAGGAGATGGACGAGTGGAAGCCTATGCATGGCGGGTGCAAAAAGGTGGAGGGGGAGGAAGAGCGGTACGGCGAGGCGGTGGCGTCGGTTGAAGGATCGAGCAGCATCACCGCCGTGGGGGAGTTTGGCGGGGTCGGGGCGGAGAGCGGCGTGGCGATGAGCAGCCGGTATTGGATCCCGACGCCGGCGCAGATCCTCATCGGCCCGGTTCAGTTCATCTGCCATGTCTGTAACAAAACCTTCAACAGATACAACAACATGCAGGTACTACATGACGTCCTTGATCTTTGTCAGCTAGCTTCCATTTTGATATACCTATTAGCATATCCCATGTTTTTATAAATTTTGACAATTTTTATGTTCATCTTTGGAAAAGGAAATCCTCCTCAGATAAATCTAGTTTTAGAAAATACTTTCAACTGTGAGTCTGTGACCGACACGGACATCACAAACTCACAAACTGAATCTACAGGTGGTGTGACTGCCTGAAGTGTTACAAAACACACAATTATTTTGTCTGCAAATCCCCACAATGAGATATTCTCGTGCTTCGGCGCTAATACGTGATCGAACACTAATACACTGTATAACAACTTCATTGTTTCAGTTATTCAGAACACATACTCCAATTATCGTATATAGCTCGATCGTTGATCGATCGTACGTTGCAATATTAATGGATGATGTGGGGATGATAATGATGATGCAGATGCACATGTGGGGGCACGGGCGGGAGTACCGCAAGGGCCCGGAGTCGCTCAAGGGGACGCAGACGCTGGCGATGCTGAAGCTGCCGTGCTACTGCTGCGCGGCGGGGTGCAAGAACAACGTCGCCCACCCGCGGGCGCGGCCGCTCAAGGACTTCCGCACCCTGCAGACGCACTACAAGCGCAAGCACGGCGCCAAGCCCTTCCGCTGCCGCCGCTGCGCCAAGCCCTTCGCCGTCAAGGGTGACTGGCGCACGCACGAGAAGAACTGCGGCAAGCGCTGGTTCTGCGCCTGCGGCTCCGACTTCAAGCACAAGCGCTCCCTCAACGACCACGTCCGCTCCTTCGGCGCCCACCACCTCCCCGTCGACGAATCCGCCGCCGCCACCACCCCCGCCGACAAGGACCGCATCATAAGCTTCCAACGGTGAGAAAGATCGATCGATCCAGGACGATGATGATCGATGATGCGTAGGCTATGTTTGCCTGGTTCGTTACTAAGTCTATGTATACGTGCGCACTGCTGCTCGCGTATAGATCTACTTAGTAAACCATGCAATTGTCCAGCATATATTTACAAGTTAATGCAACTAGCTACTAGAGAGTAATGTATGCTGATATGTGCATGCATCCGTGGGGATTTAGGAGGAAATTTTAAGCAGACCATTAGCACACAATAAGGTGGCTTTCAGCCGGTGCCGATCGAAAGCTGTGAAGTAGATGAATTTTCTTCTGCCAGAGTGTGAGCTGCAGGCAGTCGTACTGTTAATTTAGAGAGGCAATGTCCGCAGCTTTGTATCGGAGAAAATTTCTCAGCTTCATAGGCTAATTAAACTCGTAATTTGGAACCTAATTTAATTTACATTTATGAAACGATCATTGATCAATGAGAGGGCTGGTTAATTCTTAACTTACGATCGGATACTGCTTAATTTACCATCATATATCCGTGAAGTTCTTGATTAATTGCCCTTTTCCCCCATGAGGTAATCCTTTTTTTATTAATTGCCCTTTCCCCATGAGGTAATCCTTTTTTATTAATTATGCATGCATGCACTACAGTTTTTTTTATCATCAGTGTGTGTATATATATATATATATTTATCATCAGTGTGTGTGTGTGTGTATATATATATATATATATATATATATATATATATATTGTTTTCTTGAAATCTGCCTGTTCCAAAATTTAATGGAAGAGCAAGTAGATCGAATCATGGAGTTTTGATAAGGTGACTGAAATTGTGTTATATATGTTGAAGTCATTTATGTGGTTTTCCATGATTTAACTTCTTGGGTCGATCATGCATGCGCAGTTTCTTTACAAAGGAAAAGTACTAAAGAAATGCAAATTATTCTAACCTAGAATATAAGTAAATAAATATATATAAGTTTAACAAACCAATAAAATTTAAAAGTTTTCTGACCTAGACAAACAATGTAAATTTATACGATCGATTCGCTACAAAATTAAATTAGTACAACTACAAACTGCCATAAATCCTGTTGCTAAAATTCCTGATTACATATCATGAATGCACTTTCTTGTAAGCGCAATATGATATTATATATATATATATATATATATATATATATATACTATATATATATATATATATATATATATATATATATATATATATATATATATATATATATATATATATATATATATTTGTATGGAAGGAAAATTTTATCTGAGTGAAAGTTATATAGCAGAACCTTTAGATCAAAGTATGAACTCCATTATGAAATTGTAGTACTAATTAGGCATTCCAAGGGAATTCTCCTTTTGATATGAGAAATAGAGAATAATTATGTTCATAGATCCATGTGAGACCGAATATATAATGCATGGTTCAAGTTACATACCAACACTGTTTAGCAACTTTAAATAAACTCCCACATTAATCGGAGAAATAGTGAATAAATTGGCTATAAATCCAAGTGGGAGCAAGTTAATATAATGGTTAAGATTAAAATAAGAGCAAGTTGCTAATTTGATTTTCATTTTTTTTAAATCATGAAAATACTATAGTGAAGGCTCCAAATCATGTATAACTTTGTATATATATCAATTCCTAATTCCGAAATTGTTAAATAAAAAACTAAAATCTACTCCATGGGAATCACAAACTTTTATTTATTAATTGAAAACATTGAAATTATTAAATTAAGAAAATATAAAGAAACTGAAATGGTATTAGGTAGTTCTACATGAATTTTTGTAAGCTCCATGTTTAAATTTATAAGTATTAATTAAGTTAAATTGTTTTTTTAAGTACAACAAAGTTCAGGTATAACTTAATGTTAACGACGAAATTTGGTAAATCATGCATTGGATTCAGAGTTAAAGCCAAAGCCGATTGGAGGAGATAAGCGATTACAGAAATAGAGTATGAATCGGCTGCAAGCCAAATCGGCTATGGTGTGCATCGGCTGAAACAGAATCGGACAAGGATAGCCGATGTAGTCGATTCCGATGAGGAGATGGCAGGATCATTGTCGGGTTCGGTTGGTGTGCTTCATGAGGATTGCCACGTGCGGATTGAGCCCGAAGAAGGCAATTGTATCTATTAATTAGGATATTTGTTAGTTTCTTTTTATCTTTAGGAAAGTGTGTTTAGTGTCCCTTAAGAACTTTATGTTTTTCTTTTATCTTTAGGAAAGTTTCTTTCTTGTCCTACAAGGACTAGTATCTCCCCATGGGTATAAATATGTACACCCGGGGTTATTGTAATCTATCAACTCTCGATCAATACAATTCGGCGCATCGCCACCTTTTAATCTGTTACGGTTTATTTATCAACCGGCGGAATTTGGCGCCTGACGCGGAGTTGCATCGGCTGTCGATCTCCGGCGAAGGGGTAAGTCCAATGTTCCGTCGGTTCAGGCAATTGTATCATCTACGTCGGCGTCGTTCAAGGCTGCATCAGTACATTCGACCTCTTGGATTGCTCTGGTTTGGATAATATATTTGCCTGGCTATTTATCATATGTCTTCTGTTAATCTAGTATTAGCATCTCGATTTAGTTTTATCGGCTGCTTCTCGTTTTAGGGTTTTTGCCGGTATCGACTAAATCGTCTTGCTAGATTAGATTAGCTTAGGCATCTACCACCCTGAAAATCAGTCAAGGGCTTGATCATCTAGATACCGTGTTTCTTTACATACTTAGTGCTGCATCAGTTGAGTTTGACTTACTAAGTCGTGCTTAGAACCATGAATCTCTAGCCTGCTTTTTGATTGCCGATAAGGGTTTCATCGGGGTTTCAGCCGATGAGTTATCTGGACGTTGCATCGGCTTATAAGGATTGCATATAAGTTGAATTTAGCCGATGACAACAAAGGTTTCACTGTTTAATCTAATCTTGTGGATTTTATGGCATTGGATCTATGTTAGATTTACTTCATCGGCTATGCTATGAATATATATAATCTCTCTCTTGAGATGTTTTTAGACATAAGTGATTTATACTGTCTCGGCGCCCTGTCCGATCTATCCCAATCACTTGGTTTAAATATATTGAGATTTAGATTATGTATCATTGATATCTACAGCCGATCGAGTATGTCTAACTTTCGTTTCACTTTATCAAGTCATTGCCGATCTAATGCGTATTATCATCAGCCGATTGTCTCTTTGTCAAGTGTCAGAATCTACATTGAACACATAGCCGATAGCTCAAAACCCTATCGCTATCGGCTGTTATCAGGATCGGCTGGAATTACTACATCGGCTATGTTGGCCGATCGGATCTTTGATCTGTCGTTTGTATATCTTGTCAGTTGCAGGATCAAACTGACTGACACGCCTGCATCTCATCAAGATTTGGACCTGCACTGGAGCTAAGCAGATCTCCCAGGCCAGTGTGTGTTTTTTGCATCAACACTTAATTATACTGAAATTTTGATGGAGATTATTATATCGTTTTGGAATGCTACACATGTTACGGACCAGTTGTAAATAAACCATTAAGCAGAAAATTTTGCCAGTTAGCAACACCCATGTATGAGAAAACAAAATTGTCCGAGTAGTGAATTTTTTTTATATACTGAGAATAGAGTGTCTATGTAAACCTTGATGGACTAATTAAAAAGGCTAATTTAGATTGCCATACCCTCCCTTAGCAACTATACTTCCTGTGCCACCTGAAGCTAGCAATTGGCTTAAGTAAAGTAGGTACTCTATATGAAAACCTCTCATCAGGATGTACGTGCTTGCTATCCCCAACCTCCTTCCGTTTCGTTTTATATGATAAATCGTTTTGATTTTTTTTAATAAATTGTTTTTAGTTTGATTAAATTTATAAAAAATTAGCATTGAATACATTTTGAAATAAATGAAAAGAGTTAAAACAAATGAAACAAGTTTGACTACAGCAACTCCTGCTAATTGCAATAGGCGATATATGTAGGCTTGCAGTTAGATACCTAAATTTCTACTACTCTACTAGTTGATCACTTTGAGTAGCATGCGACGTGGAGGATGCTATTCAAATTTTGGTGCACCGTGCACGCCTTTATTATATGGCGTTTGCTAGCGCCATAGCCGTAGCTAGCAAAAATTTCAACATTCTTCGCGGAGGCATATGTGGCGAAGTCAAACTGAGAAAGCGACGGATGCACGCGCAGCTAGATAGCTAGCTAGCCACCGATCGCGTCATCAGACACGGCCAAAAATCAAAGGCTAATCTGGACACAGGTGCGGCGCGGTGCACCTAGATTAATGCGTAAACGCGCCCGCGGGCACCCACCAGCCAGGACTAATTATTATGGCGAGGATATATATATTGGCTTTACCGAGCTTAAGAGCCCAGGTGCTTTCCCTCGTCCACATTTCTAAAGGCTTGTGCGTCAGGTATTACCTAGATCGGACTAAAATACTATTTTATATTTATATATATATATATATCAAATTTTTACTGTAGCTATTTTTATTTTATATTTATACAATAGAATTATTTTTTAACTTTCAAAAACTCTGATACAATAATTATTTTAAAAATAAATTTATTTTCAAACAAATAAAAAAAATTTAAACTAAATTTATATTATGAGACGGATGAAATAATTAATGACGACGTAACGAGAGCCTTTTTCGATCGACCAATTAGTCCAACTTTGTGGCTCCCTGGACCGCAACCTGGCCACACACGATGTGGAGCAGCTTGTATCGTCTCCAGCCTTCACTTGAGTCTTGGTGTGAGTGCGATGGTAAGCACAGAAAAGGAATTTCGGATCGTGTAATTAAATGGTTTCTGTGTAGTATATGTGTTAGTGCGCTAGCTTGACCACGTGAAAACAATGTGATCGAGTAAAACTAGTCCATGTGCATGCATGTTTACCAGAGTCATCATGCATCATGTATACGCCCGGGCAGTAGAGCTTAGCAAAATGAAAAAGGGAATGACTTATATATACGTACGCCGTATGCATAACACTCACGCATGATCAATATGTGCAGTACCCCAGGATAAGGTGTATATATACGTTACAGACCGGCGATGTATAGTACTCCTACATGATGTATATCTACTGGCTCGCGCGACATGGGTCTGAACACCGACGACGACAACGATGGGTTGGGGAATGTCAAAAAGGAGGCGGCGCGCGTTGGCAAAGGTATCGTGAACTCGCGATCGGTCGAGCAACAAGCTAGGGGAAGGCTACCGCGGGTGGTCCGGTGCAACGCATATGCCTCCCCTCGCGTTAATTCTTTCCCTGCCTCGCCCGGGCGCGCGCGCATATATACCGTACGTGCTACGTGGGGAGAATGTAAGAACCCGCTGCGCGCACCACCAAAGTAGTAGTACTACTACTAGTAGTACACCGATCGAACGATCGATATATTAAACCCATTATTATTAACCCACCACGAGCGCTTGTCGGTTAAATAATCAGCCGACCATGAATGATCCCCATTTCGGCCGCGCCCGGGCGACCGCGCGCCGGCCAATCGGACCAAGGAAGGAAATCATGCGTACGTGCACGTGGCACCAGCAGCCACAACGGCGCAAGATGCGGGTACGGTATACGTGCGCGCGCGCGCGTGCATGCGTGACCGCGCGATGACTGATGGGAACGTAGTAACGTACAGTGCTGCTGGGGCTAAGCTAGCTCTGACGTGCGGTTCACTTGTTTGTTTGCGATTTGTGTCCCGCAAGCAATATGTGTGTGTATATATATAGAGATAGAGAGAGAGAAACTATTTTAAATTTTTGAAGTATTTATATGTCATTCAAATAATTATATTTTTTTAAAAAAAAATCAACCAGATAAATTAATATGTGATAATTTACTCCACAAACATGCAAGGTCAAATTTTATTTTTATAAGTTACAACGGGAAAAACAAATTTAACTACGAATATACGTTAAACATAGTTTAATTTGTTTTTTTGTTGTAACTTGTAAAAGTTAAATTTTAACTTACATGTTTTTGAGTGATTTATCATATATTAATCTATCTTATTAATTTTTTTAAATTTTTCATAACCATTTGAATGACATATAAATAACGAGAGAATATCCTTTGAGAATTTAGAATTCACTCTCGTATATATAGTGCTCAATCGAGCGAATCGATTAAAGCTAGGTCCGAATTCACTCATGTATATATAGTGCTCAATCGAGTGAAACGATTAAGGCTAGGTCCACATGAGATACTTTCTTCGTTCGAAAATAAATGTAGTTGTCACTACTACAAAAACGATTTTTCTGTACGAGGCCTCCGATAGATTCCAGACGGGCCAAAAGTGGTCGCGCCTGGAAAAACCGATGCGGCATTATCCCGTGCGGTCCACTTAAGCCCGTGCGGTCCCTTAAGTGGACCGCACGGGATAATGCCGCACAATTCCGTGCGGCCCACTTAAGGGACCGCACGGAAAAATGGATTTTTCCCGTGCGTTCCACTTAAGCCGCCCGCACGGAAAGGGCCCGCTTGGCAGTACTGTTGAACACATTGTCTGGACATTTTCAGGATTTTCCCTACTTATTATCCTTCTCTTCTTCTTTATAATGCTATAATTTATTCTGTGGGCTGGATAAAATAAAGTGGTTTTTTGTGGAGATATATAAAAACACCTAGTTTCCATTTTCCTTGGTTGCACACAAAAATTCTTTATATTTTATTCTCAGCAAAATAAAAAAAAATCGGCCTATCTGAAATTAGATTGAATTTTTAGGGGGTCAAAACTAATAAAATAAATTCTGGAAAAATTATATTAATTCATTATAAATAAGATAGTATTTGAATAAATTATGTTCCATATACACTTTCATATAATTTAATGCATTTTTGGATGAGGTACGAGTTTTGCCGATTAGGGTTTAGAATTATATTGGATTTTTACTCCTTTGACCAATTTAATTGGGGATCTAGATATAAAGATAAAATCATGCCAAAATTCCAGTGAGTCTAACATATTGAGTAGCATCCACATGAATTTTTCCATGATTTTATCTTACACCAATTATTTTTAACAATTCACTAGGATTATCTTTGAGTCTACCGTCAAAACAGTCATAACTCGAGTGTCCTTCGATAAAACAGCCATATCTTTTTCATATGAATTCGAAATCAGACATATAATATATTGACAGACATCTACAGACAAAGTTACATCCATTGCTCCCCCGCTTTGTCGGGTTCAGCGAAATCAAAATTCCAAAATTCTGCTTGCAAGATTGTGTTTTTAGGTGAGAAGCTTCGGGACCCATTTCGATAGAACTTTCAAAAATTCTATGGACCACATATTTCGTTCGTTCGAGCTTAAATTTTTTGTGGTTGGTTCCTGCATGCTCCTATGTGTGAAAAAAATATTAGAAAAGTAAAATAAAAATAAAAAAATTGCACCTCTCTCCTCTACACTAGAGAGAAAAGAGAGAGATTGGAGGGTGGACGGCGCTAGCATTTAAAATCCTCTGAATGATGCGATATATGTATTTAAAATGTATTTTTTTAATAGAAATATTTAAAGGAAGGCGAACTCATGGAATATTTAAAAATAAATGGGTCAAAACAGTCAAACTGGAGATTATTCCTAAACCCTAATCGGCCAAATCGATACACATCTCATATGTATATTTTCTCGCATAAAAATGTATAGGGGAAATAATTTATTCAAATACTAATCTATTTATCATGAATTAATATAATTTTTTCAGATTTTATTTTATAGGTTTTGACCTCCTAATAATTCAGATCAATTTTGGCTGAACTGGATTTCCGTGCGGGCCTCTTAAGCCGCCCGCACGGAAAGATAATCTTTCCGTGCGGGCCGTTAAGCCGCCCGCACGCGATGATCATCACCGCCTATATAGGTGCGCGCGGGCTCCGAAATTTTCTAACACCCGACGAAATCCAGATCCCGCCTCCGCCGTCAAGGGCTCTCCTCCTCCATCGGCAGCCTACGCCTCCGCCTCCGCCTCCCCGCCGCCGGTCTCCTCCGCCTCCGGCCTCCACCGCCCCCTCCCCGCCGCCAGTCTCCTCCGCCTCCGGCCTCCACCGCCGCCTTCCCGCCGCCGGCCTCTTCCGCCTCCGGCCTCCACCGTCGCCTCCACCACCGCCGCCGGTGGAGTCTTCTCGGGTGTGCCGGCGCATCGCCGCCTCCATCGACGGCCGCCTCCACTGACTGCCACCTCCACCACCACCACCACCACCGCCTCCTCCACGGCCGCCGCCGCCTCCACCGCCTCCACCGACCGCCACCGACGACGACGACACCACAATCGCCGCCGACGCCGGCCATGAAATTATTTTTTTTATAATTTGTGATGTGAATTTATTTGTAAATTTAATTGTACAAAAAAATTAGTTGGGAAGTATATATGTGAAATTGTGATGATGTGAAATTAATTTTGTGTTATTTGTGATGTGAAATTAATTTTGTGTTATTTGGGAAGTATATCCGGATCCACGCCGCCGCCGCCGCCGGGATAGCTAGGGTTTTTTTTTTTGAATTTTTTTTCCGTGCGGTCGACTTAACGCGACCGCACAGGAAGATCAATTATCCCGTGCGATCGGGTTAAGCGGCCCGCACGGGATAATGGATCTTTCCGTGCGGGCTGCTTAAGCCGACCGCACGGGATAATCGATCTTCCCGTGCGGTTGGGCCGCCCGCACGCGAAAATGGTCTTTTTGCAGACCTTCTCGCGCGTGCGGGCAGGCCTTCCGCACGGAAAGATGCCTTTCGGCCCGCACGGAAAAACCGTTTCTGTAGTAGTGTGTGTAATTTAAATATGGGACAGAGGGATTACTAGTAATTTGGATTTTGGATGTTAATCATGCGTAGCAAGGACGACGTCTCTCTCTCGACAGCGCATGCAGCAGAGCAGCAGCAGCAGCAGTTATACACGGATGCATGTTCACATGGACAAACGCGGTTTACCGTACGTTGCATGTACACGAGTTGGATCTGATCAACGTCATGGTCACGTAGGAAACGAATAACCGATCGGTGCTGTGCAGCAGCGGGACCATGCACGGTGCACTGACATGCATGTGTGAATATGTGATCAGATTTCGTGCGTACTGCTAGTGCATATATATTTCATCTCGTTCACGGTCACCGAGTCACAGGGGAATGATTATAGACGGGGATAAGAACGACTTTAACCAAAAGACTATTGAGACAAGGGCCAAAGCGAGTATAGTAGCTTGGGGGGCGTTTTGTTTCACACATTGTCAGGAGCTCTCTGCAGACATGTTGTCCAAAATCTTTCATGCACCTTCCGATCTCCTTTTCAATATCGGCAAGCTTAAGGCCATAGTTCGAATCTCATGCATTTTCCTGTCTCTGCATTCTGCACTTTGCGGCAGCAAAGGCAAATAATTGATCGGGCATGCATATATCTACCAATGCTGTACTTGCCCAACGGGACAATATATTGCTCGAACCAATTAATCACGTACAATCACCGGTTAATTAACCATAATATTCATCGTAATCAGCAACGTTTTATGCAAGGCAAAACCCCTCTACCTTGGGGACGATATGGGTGCAGATGCTGGTGCAATACTAAATATGCATAACAAGTCAAATAAATGTGTGAGATATGAGATTCAAACTCAAGATCTTTCATCTTAGCCCTCACGCGTGTTACCATTCCACCTATTACCCACATCTAAATTGAATAGAGATGTTTACTTTTTGAATTAATTATGAAGGTATCTTTAATACCGGTTAGTAACATTAAACAGACTAAAAATCCTTCATTTTTAGTTTTGGCTGGTGTTACTAACTTTTAGATATTTGTGATTTTGGATACCATAAAAAAATCAGTTCTTCAATAGTACCAAGTTCATAGTTAGGATTTTTTTTTAATGGACGGAGGAGATACTAGTATAAAATTCCAGACAAGAAAAACTTAAAAATCCAATGAAGATTGCAGCTGCCAAGAGATGCACCGACCGGAAGAACCAAATTCTCCTTTACAGTAAAATAGTCCACAAACATAATCAGTGTTATCCTAGCTAAGTATGGTTTGGGATATAGACGTATGTGATTTCATAGCATGCCCGCGGCAGGTATGCAAGGAAATGTTGAGCAAAACAATATTAGACTATGTGCGACAATCACATCCTGCAGATTACTGAATTTGACGGCCTGTTAATTTATTTTGAGCCTGCATGCGCCCATAGCTAGACACACTGACAAAAGCGTGGTACCTATCTTGTCGTTATTGTACAAAATCTCAAGAAAGGAATAAAGCTGTGTCGGTTTGACCTCTAATTTGACACTCATGCAGCTTACCTGACGAAAGCAATCTAGAAGCACTGATGCCTAACCCATCTATACGCAATAAGTTTATCTTTGCACCCTCTTATTTATTTTAAAATAAATTTATTTTTAGCAATCATTAAATTAAAGTTTATAGAAATAGTGAACAATTATCTTAGAACTAGATAAAGTGAATAATTCTATTAGAATTTGATATAGTAGGAGGGTTTTTTTAATTGGTATGTGGGGGAGAGAATGAAAAGTAAACTTATTTTATAACAGACGGAGTATGTAATTTGTTTTCAGTATCAGTTGGGCTGATTACAACGTCTGGATTAGCTAATTGCTTGATCACTCTTCGTCACTTTTACATAGACTTGCTAGGAGCCTAGGAGTATATACACCTTGACAGAAGACAGATGGTACTGTCAACTTTTGCTGCATACACACCTTTATCCTGTCAACCACCGTACTGAATGGTAGTGTACAGTATTCTTTCACTGATCAGTCAAAGTCTCCATTAAAAACGACAACACAAAGCTGTCTGAATGACTCAGGTTATCTGTACTCATGTAATTGGCTACAGAGGAGGTGGTTCCGAGTTCCGACCTTCCGGCGTAGTGGCGACAAACAATGGACTTCCAGTGAGCTTGCATCAGAATATAGTCACGCTGGCGAAGCACGCACAAACTCGTTCGATAGCTGCACGTACGTCTCACACTGTCACACACGTACACACATTTACATGGCTCTCATTACATTCAAACAGTCAAACTCTGCCTTTGGACAAGTAGAGTCTTCAGCATGGACCATACTAAAAAGTTAATCAACGAAGAAAAAATCGTATGCAACTATGCATTGAACAGGAAAAATACAGTAGATGACAGCAGGTCAATGGTTAGTAACTGGGTAATAAGAACATGTGTGTAGGAGTTCAATTTGGTTGAACCCTGTATTTTTCTTTCTGAGAATTTTTGGCTGCCGTCTACTCTTCTGAGTTCTGGGTGGTAATATCACAATCAGCCATCCAACTCCCAAGTCAAATTAACCACCTACCACAAAATAGCCACTAGTGGTATACACTGGTAACAGCACCTTAACTGGTTGACAGTTGACACTATGACGTTCGTCTGTCTCTTTCATTCTGTGAATAATAATTAGCTCGGCGTCCATGGCGGACTAATGGAGGAGTCATGGCCTTCTGAATGAAATTCTATACTAGGGCCTTTACTGGGCCGTGTAACCTCTGCTATCGGTTCAATAGGCTGAATCTTCACCGGACTCTTTTTAGGAACTGAAGCCCATCTTCATACTGTTGGAATTTGGCCCATGTTTAGCCCATTTTGGTAATTCTAAAGCATGCACAACAATAGTCCCGTATTGCTAAGTCAAGGAGAGATTGTTACATGTGAATTTTTTTTTTAACATTTGTGCTATGGCGTTTCAATTACTCCTTTTGATTGCATCAGTTTTTGCTGCGTTATGATGGCAGTTTCCACTGCAATCAAATGGGCAGTTTCAGCCTGTTTAATGAGAGGAGAATTTGAAACGCTTGATGGAGCCTATAACATCAGGAGACGTCTTGGTGGCTGATAGGTTCGGAAACACAGTCACTTCACCTCCCTTGCGTACGTTGTTCTGACCTCTAGCTGCTGCGTTTCGTCGACCTTCAATCTCGGCGTGCACCGGGCTTGGAGGAAGCGGGATCTCCGAAACCACTGCCGCGAGACTCCTGCACGGGGCGGCAATCAGGTTTTTGGGCAGAATTGGTGGGGGAATGTCGGAATTTGGCCCATGTTTAGCCCATTTTGGTAATTCTAAAGCATGCACAACAATAGTCCCGTATTGCTAAGTCAAGGAGAGATTGTTACATGTGAATTTTTTTTTTAACATTTGTGCTATGGCGTTTCAATTACTCCTTTTGATTGCATCAGTTTTTGCTGCGTTATGATGGCAGTTTCCACTGCAATCAAATGGGCAGTTTCAGCCTGTTTAATGAGAGGAGAATTTGAAACGCTTGATGGAGCCTATAACATCAGGAGACGTCTTGGTGGCTGATAGGTTCGGAAACACAGTCACTTCACCTCCCTTGCGTACGTTGTTCTGACCTCTAGCTGCTGCGTTTCGTCGACCTTCAATCTCGGCGTGCACCGGGCTTGGAGGAAGCGGGATCTCCGAAACCACTGCCGCGAGACTCCTGCACGGGGCGGCAATCAGGTTTTTGGGCAGCGTACACACGCGACCGCTTAGTGAATCTGCAACTACTTCGTCGACAAGTTCGTCATCTTCCTGCGAAAGAACTGTGAGTGATTTCAATATGTGGCTTGTTAATTTGTGTTTTGTGTTAGCATCGTTCTTGATCAATATGTTTTTTCTCAAATTTAAATCTGGACAGAACATAATTAGGCTCATTTTTCTATCACATACTACTCCGTAAGTTCAGCTGATGGTGTCTTCGGAGTTTCAGACTTCAGCCCATCATAAACTGGCAATCTGTACCTATGCACTCCAATGCTACAGCAGCAGTAGCAGCAACAAAGCATGATGCACCACAAAGCCGGCAAGGACTGGTGGAAGGCTGGGAGCATCAGTGAGCTCCAAAACATGACTAGGCTGTCAAATCACTTTATTAGGATACGAGCACCACCGATTAGTGGCAGAAGGTGCAAAAGTTCCTTGTCAGGCAAGCGATAAGCAGCTTTTTGCTACTGATTCGAGTATTCTTTTAATGCTAACTGCAGTAGCACGGGCGCGTCCTTTAAATCAATCCTGGTAGTAGTAGTAGGTTCATGCTGTAAAACTAGACCAAGCGTGGTCATCGTTTCAACCAAAGCCCCAGTAAAGAACAAGTAATAGGACCATCTATCTACTCAGACCCCAGTACATAGTGGTAATATTACTACTCATTTACTCTATTGATTGTAACAGCTATCAAGTGGTCACACATGTGGGCTGTACATGTACTACTTGCATCTCATATGCTCACCATGGAGCTGGAAGAAGCTCAATATGACATGAACCAAACGAGTGCCTAAGAAACTGTGGCGCGCCTAATCTAGGTGCAGCAAGTTGGGACATGCGAAAAACACATACTGTATTTCATCCCGAGATCAAAACACAAGATTCAGATTGTATGTATGCAGGAAATTTTCCTACTCCTTTCGAATTGTTATATGAAAAGGATTCTTTCAAGTGATATTCGTCAGAATTTAAGCAAAGGGCATCCGGAGCATCCTGACCAAATGCAACCATTAACAATTTAGTATATGATTCATCGAAATTGATGGCCATTTCAATGTATACTATACCAGGATCATTTTATGTATGGATCCTGATTTTATAAAAGAACATCCCATTTCAAGAGAGAGCCCCTCAGTATCAGTACATGCTAGCACTTCGGTCACTATAATAGGGATGATTGTTTGAGTTAATGGCTAGGCGAGATCGGAAAGATACAAACAGAAGAGTCCTTAAGACAAGGAGAAATGTCAAAAGTGATATGTAAAGTTGTTAATTTATATACTAGTGGTACTTCTAGTTTAAAATAAGCTCCAGCACACTCAATATCATGCAGGGAGTTTCCTTAAACTTAATAAACCACCGAGTGATTTATAGGGGATCAGGGGATGTGTAACATGGTGGACCAAATCATCAATCGCTTATTTCACACATTGATCTGGATTAAATAACAACAGACAAGTGGTTATTACTCATATAAATATAGGCAAAATTTGCTTCAGGACATCAAAAAATATGCAATTAGCGGTGAGACACCGTAAAAACGTGTATCTGTTGTGGCACATCGTAAAAAAATAATAATTAGCTGCTGGATACTCGTGATGTTATTTTATAATATCGAAAGAAAATGAAGAGAGACATTCACAAAAGTACGATTTTGCCCTTGCTTATCCAGCTAGCATACAGCTCCGACGTTGCCACCGCTGCCACCGCCGTTGCCGGTGAGGCGGCTCTCTAGGGGGTTCGAGAGGGGCCCATGCCCCTGGGCCTGTGGCTCCGCGTTGTTCCCGCACTCGTCGCCGCTGCAGCGCAATGGCCATGTCGTTGTCGGTGCTTTGTCACACACCACGCTCGTAGATGAGCACAACGTGGACCATCTCCTGGTTCATGTCGAGCAGTTGATCTTCCCGTGACGCCGTGCCGTGCCGCCGTACCCGTCGTCCTTGTCAACAAGGCAACTCTCTGGAGGTTCGAGGGGGCCCATGCACCTAGACCTGTGGTTTCACGTTGTTCCCGCACTCGTTGTCGTTGCAACGTGAGAGCCGCACCTGCGCCGGACATGTCGTGACCACCGTGGCGTCGGAGCTATATGCGAGCCGCACATGACAGGTAGGGGCAAAATCGTACTTTCGTGATGGTTTCTCTCTTTATTGGCTCTAGATATAATTAAATAATGTCACGAGTGTCCAACAACTAATTATTAGTTTTTGCAATGTTTCACAGCAGATATATGTTCCTATGGTATCTTCTAGCTAATTACACTTTTTTGGATGTATCTTAGTAAATTTTGCCATAAATGTAAGCTCATCATGATGTGTGAAGGTAAGTTTCAAAAAGATGATGTGTGAAGGTACAGGAGGTGCGGAACTGGCGCATCCACTGAACATGATGGATTCACTTCAAAGAAACCGGGAGAATATCGTTGTCAGATCAGATCATGGCCGGCCATGAGATCGTCTAGTTACGGTGGGAAAACAGCAAGTATAGAAAGTACACAACCCTCTGGAACATACAGTAGGTGGATTCGCTGTTGGTTTGTTAGTGGCAGAACAACAAAGCAGAACTCAATTGTTGCTCCGTGAAATACCAAAGCATATTTTTCTTAGCACAAGTAATACATTAAAGTCAAGCTGTAGTGCGTTCACCGCAAAGAATTTATATAAATGAAATGAACAATACTACAAAACCTGGCAACGGCAACGCATACATGTACAAACCAACATAGGTCCCGTTCGAACATCCAACAAAAATACATCCAACAAAAATAAAGATTAAATATGCACATAAAACAAAACAAGTCATTAGTACTTGGTTAATTAAATTTTAATTATTAAAAACTTAATAAATAAATAAATTTATTTTTTTATAACAACTTTTATGTGGAAAGTTTTTGCACGAAACATACCGTTTAGTAGTTTAAAAAACATGTTAAAACATACCATCTAATAATTTAAAAAACATACTGACAGAAACCGAGATATAATCTGAATGTTGTTGGAGTTTAGAACGGCGCCCCAGTGCACACACACAGCCTTCTATTAGCAATCGAATTGGAGAGGTAGAAGAAGTGACTTGCATATTATTTCCCGAGGTGAAATGAGCAGTCCAATTGAAATTTGGAAGGTACACACGACACAATGCAAAGCTAAAGTTGTATTTGCCATTTGGGATACATATGCAGAGCAAAGTTGCAGCAAGGCTGTATAAAAGATGTACAATTGATTCTTCATAAATTACGAAGAAAGATCAGTCTAAATTACAGTTACAATGCCAAAAGCTGAAGAAATCATCCTCGTATGCTAATGGAGGGATCCACACCTCCAATCCCACTATCATATCAAAATTTCGCTACTACTTCAATTCGCCTATCAATCTAATCACTAAAAAAAAAATCCACCTTACGAAGCACATTTTATACTGAGCCACTAATACAACACAATCCCCCAATGAAAAGAAGTGGCATAGCGTCGAGCACCTTGCGCGCACGCGCTCTAATGGTAGAACACAACGGGCGGGACGTCGATGCCGGCGTCCTTGAGGAAGGGGACTACCTGCGGCCGGTCGGCAAGGTCGCGGTAGAAGGCGTACTCCGCCTCGTAGTCGTGGAGGTCCAGCTCCGCCTTCTGGTTGCTGTGGTAATGGTGCTTCGCGTCGGCCGCCTTCCCGAACCCGAACACGCTCACCCTGTCGCACACTCCCACGGCGACCATGATGGCCTGCATCCCCGACGAGTAATGGAACAAGGCCGCGTCGCGCGTGCTGCTCCACTCCTCGGCCGCGCGCCCCGTCTCGGCGACGAAGCGGCGGAGCGAGTAGTACTTGACGATGCGCGCGCAGAGGACGTCGAGGCGTGGATCGGTGATGGAGATGGAGGCGGCGTGGCGGGAGCGGGAGGAGGCGTTGCAGGAGGCGACGTCGAGGAAGTGCGCGGCCTGGCAGATGTAGAGCAGGATGGGGACGCCGTCGCCGTAGGGGTGGCAGAAGCAGTTGGGACGGCGGGCGCAGAGATGGAGGACGTTGCTGTTGATGAAGGAGAGGTTGGTCTTGGCGCCGACGTTCGCGGCGAATCCGGAGATGCGGGCATTGTTGAGGCGGAAGACGGCGGCGTGGGAGTCGATGAGGGCGCCGTGGCTGGCACCGAGGAGGATGCCGCTGTTGCCCACGACGGCGCAGGAGGGGATGCGGCCGGGGAGGGAGAGGAGGGAAGGGAGATTGCGGAGGACGCCGGGGTCGTGGCGGCGGAGGCGGTGCCAGGAGCGGAGCGCGCGGCGGAGGGATGGGTCGAGGAGGAGCTCCTGGCGCGGGAGCGGGTGGAGGAGGGGGTCGTGGTCGTGATCCGGGTGGTGGCCGCGAGGGTAGACGGGGAACTGGTGGTGGCGGAGGTGAAGGTGGAGCCTGTCGCCGCGGAGCCGCCACGCGCGGGCGCGCGCGGAGGACGCCGGGAGGCGGCCCTCGAGGAGGTCGTCCACGTCGCGGCGCAGCGGTGCCTCCGATGGATCGGCCGCGGCGAGGCGGAGGAGCGTGGCGTTGAGGCGCGCGGGATCAAGCGGCGGCGGCGCGAGCACGGAAGCCGGGCCCACCGCCCTGCGCAACACGGAGGGGAACGAGGCCGCGCCGCACAGCACGACGAAGAGGAGCACCGCGAACGGGCGCCGCAGCGGCCGCTTCATCGCCGCCGCCGCCGCCGCAACATCCGCCGCCGCGGGCTAAGTGGGTCGGAGCCGCCGCATGGGAGGCGGCGCATCAGGGAGGGGACACAGGGAGGGTTGTGTTCCGTTCCGTGCGAGCTGAGCTCCGAGTGCCGCGCGGTGTGGGGCGACGAGTTTTTTATTGGACGCGATGCGTTCCAGTTCGCGAGGTGGTAAATAGGGAGCATGATATGTTTGCAGCTTGTGGTTGGTTGGACTTTGGGTTCGGGGGAACGAGGGATCCAATGTGCTCTGGTTGGGTTCGTGCATTGGAGGGAGTAATGATTCTCTGCGGGGAACAGGGCAGCGGGCATGGGTCTCGCTGCCCTGCACGCATGACAGGTGGGACCATCGGTATGAGTTGCTAAGCTTGGCGTGGCCGCGGGGGCAAGCGTAGCGTTCGATGTGTGTGATTCATGCAGAAACGCAATGAACTCTGTACCTCGCGCTACATGACGCTTTTTATGATTGTTATACGGTCTCCTCGGAGTATGAACAACCTGCATCCAGTGTTTTACTACGTTTGCAAGCTACACGTTCAAAAAAAAATAGCGTATGTTTTCGGCGTGCAAGCTATGACAAAAACAGAGAAATTTCGTTCTGTTTTATGTGTCTGTAGAGATAATTTAAACTCGTCGCAATCGATTAATTGAAATCTTCCAACTCAGCCAGCCTAGGACGGTAGACTTGAGGTCAACTTTGGCCGGAACGAATCCGCCTCGGTTAATCCACGCCCTGATGTTGCCGCCCCCAGCCGTCCTGGTCTTGGTCTTGTCTTCTTCACTCGTTCCCCCTCTGATGGCCGAACCCGTTTGGATTAATCCGCTTTACGTCGCTCTCAGTCCTCAGTTCCTCACTCAACCTTGTTCCGCCGTGCAGTTCGATCTATCGGATTCTCATTGGCACCGCGGCAACGTGGAGTCTTCGCGTTTGCCGCTGGATTAATCTGTCTCTGTCCACCGCTACGACGACTAGAACTCTAGCGATTATTTTTCTTTGCAGTGTGTTTCCCCCACCATAATCCTTGGCCTCACATCTTCTAATCTGAAGTAGTCGGGATCCACAATGGCAAGCACTGGCCGCGTTCGACAACGCTACAAACGGAAGATAAATATCGTGACACGCTTTTCAAACTGCTAAACGGTGTGTTTCGTGTAAAAAATTTTTATATGAAAGTTGTTCTAAAATATCAGATAAATCTATTTTTCAAGTTTGTAATAATTAAAACTTAATTAATCGCACATTAATATCACCTCGTTTTACGTGAAATACTTTATCTTCATCTTTATTTTTATCTTCAGAAGATTCAAATACCAAAAATCTTTTCTAAGCACCTTGATCAGCTCAGGATTGATATAGAAATTGGAACCTTCAGTTCAGTGCTCGCTCGCTCTTAGCCGGCGTTAGAGATGATAGAGATGGCAATGCCCATGTTTCCCTATTTCTCGCAGTGAATTCATCCATTAAAAATGAAGATGGGTAAAATTAGTTTTTCATGAAAAATTAAATGGAAGGAGACATATCCCCGTCGGTTTTCAGGGGATGATCCTTCATTCCCCATCCCCGTTCCCTGTGGAGACCCACATAGAGATCCAAGTTTAATTTTTTTTACTTATCTTATGTGATTATATTAATTTTATTCTTTGATAAATGATAATCTTATATTTTTATCATATGAATTAGTAGATATATGTTGATACATTAATATAAAATGTGAATATATATTGCATTGCATATATAATTTGACATGTATATACTGTTTTAAACAGAGAAGAAGATCTCACGGGGATTTATTCTCTGTGCAGGGACGGGGATGAAAACAAAGTTTTCTTGTTGTATTTCGTGAAATCGAGGACGGGGATGAGGATGGGGATGTATTTCCCGCGGTGAATTTCCTGTTGCCAACCCTAGCCGGCGTAAAGCGTTGTTGCGAATGCACGCCAAGATTAATTTCAGCTGGGTGATCATCACTGTTGGCCTGCTAATTAAGCAGTTGGTCGATTTTACGTGATGTCTATGACTAAAACCAGATTCAACAAGGCATGTTTGTGACCTGCGAAGCTTAGCACACGAAAATGACAGGACGATCGAACACGATAAAAAGCCAATTCTGTCACACCATCATGTAAAGGAGAAGATGAGTGGAGACGGCTATAGACGGGATCCAGTAAGCTGAATGTTTCGTGGCAGAAAAGCTCCATCTTCTGGTAGAAAGATGCATTCCATGTTGGCGCGATTATATACAGGCGTGTGGAATGGCGCTACTACCCTGTCGGACACGCCATGTTGGACTCTGCCTGAACACGAAAAAGACAATTTTTTTCTCAAAATATAAATATAAAGGATTTTGATAATATGACATATTTTAATATTACGAATTTAAAAAAAAGTATATCCAGATTCATAATGAATATGTTCACATCTATTCAAAATACCTTATATTTTGAAACGAATGAAGTGCTTTATCTTTTTTTTAATATATGATATTATTAATTTTTAGATACACATATAATCATTTGCTTTATTTTAAAATTTTGTGCAAATATATAAGCTTGCCGTTTTATTCTAGACCGTGATGGTTTTGACTGTTCGGAGTGGCTTGTCGTCGGCTTCAGCTCTACAGAGTCTGCGTTCGTGTATGAATGGGCATGGATGATTTGAAGGATGCTGTCGATGTCAGGTTCACAGATTCTATTATGAAGGACATCTGCTGCCAGAAGAGATGTTCACAATGCAGAGATTATTGTGGAGAGAGGAAATGATCTGGTAACTTGGCCAGTTTGATCAAACATTTGACAAAGGGACTCAGCCCCGATCTAACCTTCAATTTCAATAAGATTCAGATTATTCCTTAATTTTCGTTAGCACGTTTTTATTTTGTGCGAAAACTTTTTGCATAGAAGTTGTTATAAAAAATCAAATAAATCCATTTATCAAGTTTTTAATAATTAAAATTCAATTAATCATGTGCTAATAACTTGTCTCGTTTTGTATGCGCACTTAATCTTCATCTTCACAGTTGTAGGACATTCCAACGGGACCTCAATGGCTCAGGAAATTAATCAGCACAGAACACCATTGGCACGTAAACCTGGAAAGGTTAGTACTGCATGAAACTGACTGAACATACAACCCCTGTATGACTGCATTAAGAATCAGTGAGTCACCATCTTCAGTAAGATTGTCTTCGGGGTTTGACTGCTCTCTATTTGATCGGTACAGATACGATGATACGATATCATGTTAGCTAGCATCTCATCTAGAACAAACAGCATAGCCCAAGACATACAACTTTCCTTTCCTAGTTTCCTGGCATAGACTGGAGCAATTACACATTCTAGTTGCAATGAGAAGGGAATCCATGTTAAACGGGAACGATTAAGCACTTGTAAATTAGGCAAAAAGATACAACTCCGGCAGGCAGCAGCAGATGAACTGGCCGGATAGCATCAGAAGGGAAAACTGCAAAGGTTTCCAACATCTTCTCTCTAAAAAAAAGAAGGTAGCATGAATCATCTAGATATTTGCTCCAACAACATATGCATTCCAAGCATCTCCTTGATTGAAATGCTGTAATTCTTCATACTTCACATCACGGTTGGCATTATATTCTTTAGCATTTCCACTTGATTGGGTATTTGGCATCTCCCTGATCCAGACATGGATTGATTTAAATCCAGCTTCATCCAAGCAGTCTTTGATTTCTGGTATCGACCACCTACAAAGGAGCAACATGAATTTCGAATTTGAAGGTATCCTTCCTCTTTGCACAGGACTAAGAGATGTCCTGATACTCAGTGCATAACTCTAAAACAAGGTTAACATGGCGAGGAAGTCATGCAGGTAGTGTTGGGTGTGTTACAAACAACACTTGAAAAACAATCCTGTACATCATACTCTTCATTATGAACAGTGCAAGGATATAGCACATGAAAAATCTCCTCAGAGATATAGATGCAGCAAGTGGTATATATTGCAGAGGTAATCAAAAAATCTCCTCAGAGATATAGATGCAGCAAGTGGTTGGCATCAATATATTGCAGAGGTAATCAAGTGGCATTGCCTTTGGTTGTTCCCTGTGTTATAATTTGGGAAGAAGATGTAAATGGGTAATGATCTCTCTGTTATCTTGTTAGGCCCAAAGGGAAAATATTAGACTACAAAATTAGCCTAGAAACACGAAATGACTAAAATACCCTTGACTAATACACATGTATTCTAAACACCATGCACATGATATAATACCAATCTAGTTTCCCCCCCTGAACCTGTAGACTGGAGGACCGGACTAAGCAAAATATTTTCAACTTTACCTGAAGGTTAAATAAGAATTTCTGTAGTTCTTTTTAACAGTTACAACCTGCAGGTTTTCCATAACACGATGAAGACCCACTATGGAAACAGGAAAACAATAACAATTATGAAATATACCATTTCTCAAGTAGTATGTGATTAACTTACAGGCGCCAATGGTATGTGAAAGCATGCCGTAGCATTTGCTTCTTTCCAGCTTGGAAGTGGAGACTGATCCTTGTTTGGCGACTTATAATATCGAACTCTTCTTGCTCCCAGAAATACTGAATGCATAGTTGTATGTAAGAACAGTAATATAAATCTATATATAATCTTATTCTCATTCTCCAAATTGCACGCGATTGGTAATTGGACAACTCTATCTGTTGTTTATTTCAACTAGCAGAAACTATAAAAGGGAAAAACCTATATGACTGATAAGTGAAATGGGCATCGAGTCACAAACTAAATCTCACAATAAAGGGTAGCACAGATACTTTACAATTATTTCAGAATTTCTAGATTGAAGCTGTATGAAAGTATAGCTAACCCCTTGAATATATATAAAAAGAAGACATGGTCAATAGAAAATTGTATTTTAGACAAAAACATTCTTTATGTTGCACACTACTACTACAACATGTTTATATTGGAATACGCAGATTCTACTTGCAGATAGTGTGAATTTTATAAAGAACGCAGTTTAGTCCTTTACATCTATACTAATTTCAGGGCATGATATGCCTACCACATCACTCACAGTGAAGCAAGAAGATAGCAGTTAGTGGATTGATAACTAGTATAAGGTGTAATAATTAACACATCACTCACAGTGAAGCCAGGGAACCTCCTCTGCAGACGTAGCTTGCGTTCAGATGATGTGCCACCATACACATCCATTACAAATATACCACCCCGTTTTGACAGTTGATTGAAAGCATGCCTAAAATACAAAACCAAGTCCTTTCTCCTGTGGAGGCAACAGCAACTGTAGTTGAACGCACAAATAATGTCTCTTGCTGGCAAAACTAAATCCGACATGGTTGAATTGGATGAGCATTTTGGGCTAGCAGGATCCGACTGATCACAGATGTTACTTGCTAAAGAGCCATTATCATTGTTTACATGCAGATCTTGCATGGCGTCACTGATATTTTGCTTGACAAGGCGAGCTACATTTGGCTGTAGAACATTTCCATGGAAAAGTAGCATTCTCGAATACCCATCAGCTCCAATCTTGCTCAGGTTGTTTTCAAGACACCACTCAAGTGACTCAAGGTCCAAATCCAAGCCAACTGCCGTACGCCTTGCATCAGTACGAAGCCACTCAGCACTGCAAATCAAACAATATAATATGACCAACAAGCCAACAACACATGCATCACACAGTCACACACTAAAGTTAACTGATCTCTTAATTGTTGAGCATCATTGAACAAAATTCTCCAAAGAATAACCATTCAAGCATTTGACATGAAGGCTTCTAAAAACACGTGCATTTCTTGCTAATGGAACTGCTGAAGTCTTCAACCACATATGCGATGTGTGAAAAATGACAGACATGGACTTCATCAAAAAGTTTAGTGCATTGACCTGAGGAGGGCCGTGCCACAGAAATCCTCTTGGAAGTGTAGAGGGACGCGCCCGCCGACGTACATAAGGAAGAACTTCTGCAGGTAGCTGATGTCCCCTTTCGGCGACTAAACACAAACACATTACACATACTGTTAGCATTTCGTCGAACAGGTTGGGTGCACGGAGACTTTCACCAATCTATCCCATTAGTGAAGCTAGGGAGATTACCTGGACGGAGAGCTGGTACAGGTGGAACTTGGAAGGCATAGAACCTACTTCCCGCTGGTCATGGTCACCTCCATCCACGTCCCCCTCGTGTTCGTCCTCGGCTGCTGCTTCGTCGGTGTCGTCACCGTCGGAGTCCTCGTGGTGAGGCGCTGGAGCATCATAGGCAGATGAAGGCAATTCGTCACCGTCTCCGTCGTCTCCGCCGCCGCGGAAGCGTGAGGCACGGCGGCCGTGGCCTTGCCGGTGCGACTCCGTCTTCTTCCCGCTCTTGCCCATCGGAAATGTCTAGTGTTAGCGAGCGGGGGCGAGGGGTTTAGGAAGACCTTTTTCGGAAGGGAAATTTTGCATTCAAGTCCTCCCCTTCCTCTGTATTTCTGCCTACTTATCAAAGACACCCACACCCCCGCCTCGCTGAGCCGTCGAACACCATGGACGCGCCTCCGCCCGCGCAACCGGACGCCGCGGCGGCGCCGGCGGCGCCGCCCACTTCGACCTCGGCTTCTGCCCCCTCATCCGCGCCACAGCCTAATCCCACGCCTTCCGCCTCCACCGCCGCGCCGCCCACCCCCGACACCACCCTGGCCCCGGCCCCCAATCCCACCCCATCCCCCGTCCAAACCCTAGAACCCCCCGCTGCAAGCCCCGCCAGTGCGCGGCCGCCGGTGCCCCGCATGAGGCCTCCGTACACTCACCTGGCCTCGCCCATCACGATGTCCTCGTCTCCGTCCACAGGCGCGGCCTCTTCCTCCTCCGCTTCCGCCCCGGTCGCCACCTCTGCGTCGTCCTCTGCGATGCCAAAGGGAGGGGTAGCCCTTGGGCTACCAGCACACCCGCGTGCGCCGCAGACACCCGTCGGCTACACCGGGTTCGTGCCGCCGCCGACACTCGCCGCGCAGTTCGGCTCGATGCATCGGGGCCCTGACCAGCCCCCGCCATCCTCTACACAGGTCTGCATCTGTTACTTAGCTCGACACTTTTTAATATTATGGTGTGATTAAGCCCTCCGTAGTATGATGTTTTCATTTGGTCAAGCAGTAAACGATCTGGATTACAGCACGAATTGCATTTCTTTAGATAGTAATGGCACGATATATGATCCCATGTTACAAAATTTCTTGAGGAAACCATGACTTAGTAGGATTATCGTGCTTGATGTCACATGCTTGTTATCTGCAGTTTTCTGGAACCCACTTTTCAATTTTAGTTATCCTTATCCAGCATGGGGTGTGAATGTGGGATGGAGACAACACATCTTTGCAATATCTGTACCTTGGTGATTTTGCTGCTTTAATCCTACCCCCGGATGTCTTAGCTAATTGCTTTCAGCCAACAATACCAGAAATTGTCAAATCCAGCTGACATTTGTGTGCGTAGAAGAAATGTAAATGCAGCTGACAGTTCAGCTGCGTAAAAATTAAGTGGAGCTTACTGAACTTTAATAGTGTTCTTTTGTGACTTGCTAATTACTACTGTTCTAAACCACTATAGTTGTTAACACTTCCACTATAATTGTTAATACTTCTTCATCTTTAGTACTTATAATATTTTAGTTGGTGCTAATGAACTAATGATGATTGTTGGTTGGTCACACATCCCATCTCCTCTCGCATAAAATTTTTTACACCAACAAATGAACCCTTCATCCTCTCCACAGATCATTGATTCCCAGTTCCCACCCAGCCAACTCAAATGTACATATAAAAAAAATCATATATAGTCCGAAAAGTTGTTCAATACAATCCAGTATAAAGAGAACCAATTTCCATTGCAAAGTACATACACGCTGTTAGTTGAAACATATTGCACCTTTTCTCTATTGTTTTGAATTTAGTGAAGATTCTTAGTAATGATTATGGTCTTCAGCCTAGGCAGCCTTCCCCTGGGATCCAAAATATTGGGACAGTTGGTTCCATTAACACATCTCAGGTGAGACCAGGAGCAATCTCTAGTCTGCCACAGCAGACAAGGCCAAATTTTCCATCGTCAACAGCACCATCTCCATCTGATAGCCAGATGCCAAGTTCACAAGTAAGAAACCTTCACTTGTAAAAAGCATAGACTGATGTATCTATAGGCAAATAAGCTTTCTGTTTCATTATATGATGCACCTAATTATGTGAAATAAGATTATTTACATAAGTGTTGATTTATGTATCGATATAACTTATGCTTCCTTGAACATATTTTGTCATGTTTCCTTGACAATTGCAACTCATTTATGAGTTTAGCTTGTTCTGTAAAATAATGAGATCAATTGGAACTTGCGCCATTGTTTTTTTTTGTATTTTTCATTCCTCAATCCAGTTACAAGGGAACACTCCTCTTATTAAACCTAACTTCATTTAACTATATTCCAACAGAAAACCCCCATCCAAGCTTTGGCAAGACCACCATCTATGGCTTCTTCCCCCTCGATGCCTTTACAGCAAACTCCGTCAAATGTATCTGCTCCACTTAGGCCCCCTCAACATAGGCCACATCCAAGACCATACCATGCTCCTGCAATTTCGCACCCACAGAATGCACTTTTAACACAGCAGCAGCAAAAACTACCACAACATCAACAGCAGCAACAAAAACTACCACAACATCAACATTTGAAACAGCAGCAGCAGCAAAAACTACCGCAACCTCAACATTTGCAGCAGCAGCAGCAGCAGCAGCAACAACAACAACAACAACAACAAAGTCAGCCACAACATTCCTCGCAGCAAAGTCAACAGACTACAACACTCAGAAACCAGCAACAAATTTCTCAGCAGCAAGCTGCTCGTACCCCTGTCTCAATGGCTCAGAAGCTAGATTCTCCTGCTGTACTAAAATCTACTAATGTGCAATCTGGAGACATGGCTTCGGTCGATGTGGATGCTGGAGGATCTGGTAATCGACTACTTTCCAAGAGGAGTATACATGAATTAGTTGCACAGGTACGCAACTTATATCCTTCTGTAGTAATGAAGAAATCACGGTTAAATCATATCAAATATCCAAAGAAAACAACACAATAAAAAACAAAAAAGGGCACACTATCTTAACAGATTTTTTGTTTAATCTACATTGGGTAAGGACTGAGTAAAAATCTTCTCAAAACAGTGTTGTTGATTCAGAAGTGCTTACGATGATTGATGATCTGTGTGAAATCTATGTTCCAGTGTACTCCTACTTGAACAGGTAGAGGAAGTAGGTTGTTACCTGTAATAAGTATGTTAGATATGATAGCAGATACTGTTGCTAATACTTTGTCATAAATTTTATCTGGGTCATGATTAGTCTAGAGTTGTTGAGTGTAGGGGCTGCAACCATAGGGGTTCATGGATATTATGGGTATTGTAGATTCATAAACTCCACTGCCTGTGATGGATTTAGTTGGTTCTTTTATCAATATTTATCAGTTATGGGTTTCAGCATCATCACTTCAGTAGAAATAGACATTTGATTATTTGCAAAGATTAATAGTGTCAACATAACTTCCTCATGCTGTGATCTTCCAACAGATTGATCCTTCAGAAAAGCTTGATCCTGAAGTTGAAGATGTTCTTATTGACATTGCAGAAGATTTTGTTGAATCTGTAAGCCCCTTCCCTCCACACACAAACCATCACCATTGCTGTTCTCCCATGGTTTCTTCTTGCAAGTATGCTTATTACGGGGATGTGTTCTCCGGTTCTTCTTGTGTGAGGAGTAAACATTGCCTAATGGTTGCTAAAGGCCTAGAAGCTCTGGGTCGAAGTTATGTTGTCTTTAGATATAGAAGAAAGTTGTCACCCTTTAATCATCGGCAACATGTGAATTTGTCATGCTGATGTATCTTGGATGTTTTTTCGTACCTTTTTTTTTCATGATAGCTGTTTTGAGCAGGTTGCAACATTTGCTTGTTCTTTAGCAAAACATAGAAAGTCAAGCACTTTAGAAGCAAAAGATGTACTCCTCCATGCAGGTAACCTGAATATTTTTGTTCTTCAAGAATCTTTTATGGTGATGCTATCCAGTCATAGCAATTTAAATTTTCAATTGCATTTTTCATATGATTTAATTGTCATCCATTGCAGAGAGAAGCTGGAATATCGCCTTGCCAGGCTTCAGTGGAGATGAAATAAAACTGTACAAGAAGCCGGTAATTCATACATTTGCATATTTATTTCTTCGCTTTTGATTGCTTGCTATTAATTCTCACAATTGTTTATAACTGTATTAATCTTTTCCTTTACAATTTGCAGCATGTCAATGATATTCACAGGGAGAGGCTTACTCTGGTACCTGTTCTTCCCATCTTTTATCTTGGAAACATATTGTCTTGATTCCCTCTATTCAAAGTAGTACAAAGTGTGAATTGACAAATATCCTAATCTATTCTCAATGCTGTTTCAAAATTAACCTATTGATGGTCATTTCTCATCACCAAATACAGCGTTCTGCCAAAACGCACATATGATTACTGTCTTTGCTTGTGGTGGCCACTATCTTCCATGCTGGGTTGATATGTTATTGTTTTCTCTTAACCTGCCCAGATCAAGAAGTCAATGGCCAGCGAAAGTAGCACAAAGGGCTCTGCTGCGCAAGCTGCAGCTAACCAGAAAAATCAGACACCCAAGCCACCTGCCACAGGCTCTCCATGAAAGAATCAATAGTACCTTCCAAATCCCTGAGCCATCAATGCATTGTCATCATATTTGGTGTTTGGACAATATGTGTTGTAGTACATTGTATCATAGATTGTACAACTGTTGGGACCGTTGGTAGGACTGCAAGATTACATGTACAAATGCTTTTCTGAATAGTAGATCTATTGAAATGCTAACTAATTCCGTTATTTTTGGTTCAGCTGCAAGTTGCAACCGTGCAGCCGTGGTAATACTCAAAAACTTGCCAAGGCATGGTGCTCCAATTCCGCATTTCTGCTTGAGAAATTGGGAATCACATCGGTCCCCAGACGAACAATCATTCTACAGCTGATGTCTGGCTATGGGGCAGCGGCCAACAGCTGCTCACCAGTCACTCACTTGGAGCGTTACTCCTGTCTGACCCTATCTTGTGTCAACTGATCTGTCATTGACTACTCATTGCCGTGAAACTAATATGTTTTCTGTTCTGTCTAAGCCCAAAGAAGAAATGCCGTTTGGAATCTTGCCTAAATTTGATTCTATACAAATAACCAATATCAGGTTTCTAGCCATTTGTGTCACGTCATCACAAAAAATATCTTCCTTGATACGTCCTCCTCACTGCAGAACGCCCATCCTGCACGTCGCTTTTGCTCTACAAATGCTGCAAGGTGACCCGCATCCTCCCTTGATTCCATCCACGGACGTCGCTTAATCAGGTGTCCATCTGTACCCTCGCCGCAATCATGTCATCTCCGGCGTCACCGCCACAACGGTACCGCGTCGCGAGGCCGTGACGTTTCACTGATGATGCTGCCTCGCGCTCGACCGGGCACGATGGCGATCGCTTCGTTCCAAAGAGAGAGTACGAGGGTGCGGCCCCTCGCGAACCACACCCATCGTTCCCTGGCAATTGTGACTTGTGACTTGTGAGGACGCCTCGCCCTCGGCGCGCGCCTGAAAACCACCAGACCTCGTCGTCTTCCCTGGCTGGCTACGTCGACCGCGGGATCAACCCTGTCCTGACCTTTCCCTGGAGAGTTGGAGACATTATCTCGTGCAGTCACGTGTCGCCGCGCGCGCGCGAATCGACCGGAGGCTGGCCGTGGCGGGGGCGGCATCGCGAGCGAACGGCCGGGTACGCGCTCTCACCAAACAAAAGCCAAACAGGCCGCACAGGGCGAGGGGCGCCTCTCGCGGCGGGGACACAGGACGGGACGGGACGTGCCCCCAAGCCCGCGCTCGCCACGTGCGCCTGCGTGAAACTCACGCGGCGGCGAACGAGACGGCGATGCGCGCGTCAAGGCCGCGATCAGAAAACCTTCCAGCCGGCCGGCTTGGCTGGCGGGCTAGTGAGACGTTGCTGTTGCCACTCGCGTCTGCTCCGCGCGCCACACGTTGTAGTAATGCGTGCGTTTTTCTCGCTGCCGCTGCGTCCATCTCTCTCTGCTGCTGATGGCGCTAGACGAGGTCGTACGGCGCGGGGGGGACGAGGACGAAAGGATGGCTCATAAACTCGGCAGTGGTTGTTGTGGCCATCTCGTGTCGGAGGTCGGCATCCGTCCGTCGTAGTAGCACACGTTCGGTCGTCCGCTCCAGCACAAGGAACAGTGTAGGCTTGTACGGCATCACATGAAGCTGAAGGCCGAAGCACCTCTTTTACACGAGGGATAAATGAGCCTAGAAAAGAGTCGAGTCCCTCTCAAGTTTGGGCCAGTGGTCACTTACGGCAGGGGGAATCAACCGGGATGAAACCACACCAACATTTTGTTCAGCATTTGCCACTGTGACTGTCTCTCGTTATGGACCACGGGTAGATAATTAGGCTGCGTTCGTTTCATGGATTTGGGCTAATCTTTTGGACATATAAAACGAAATTACTTATTAGCATATGATTAATTAAGTATTAATTTATTTTTTTAAAAAAATAGAATAATATAATTTTTAAAAACAATTTTCGTATAATTTTTTTTTGAAAAATATACTGTTTAACTGTTTCAAAAATATGTGTACGAAAAATGAGAGATGTGCTCACTCCGCCATTGATATCTATCAAGAAAAGCATGCAGCATGCATACAGTGGACAACAGTTTAAATCCACTTGTCAACTGTGTCGGATTCTACACTGAACTTTGAACATAAAGACAGATGCTTCCAGAGATTATCGCCCAGCCAACCGGCCAGGCCCCATTGTTTGTTGCCTTTGGACCTGAGTTCATTCAGACATCGATCGTGGTACTTGAAGCAAATTGTACGTTGATAGCTACTACTCCGTCTCAAAAAAAATCAATTTCTGACTATGAATCTGGACATGTGCTTGTCCAAATTCATAGCCAGGATTTAAGTTTTTTTTGAGACGGAGGGTGTACCTAAGAGGCTCTCGGTCTCTGGTCACAGCTCAGAACGTGCAGTTATGCAATGCCAATATTATCTTTATGATACAGCTCGCTAGTTTACGCCGATTTCAATTTTCCGTAGCTTTTCATACGCCGTGCAATGGAAGAAGTAGGATGGAAAAAATGTCATTTGTCTACCTCCCAGTTTGGTGCTGATACGCAAATAGGTTATACTATTATGCCATTAGCTGAACCAGTCATTACCATTCTGGTAGTACACGTTCTGAGTCTGACTACCTAAATGCCCCTGACTGTTGCAGCGTGACGAAGCAAAGCATATAATTGCATTCAGATTTCAGAGCGAAGAAAAGTAAACATCGATTGAGTGCAGATGGTACGTGACCCAGCCTTGATTGCACATAAGTTGGTACTTATGTAGACAGTACTAACACAATTAGACCATCCAATGAGTGAAACTAATCATCTTTTGGGAGCACAAATCCCTGCCGGGGAGGCCCCAATGTCCCTGTTCCGTGTCCAATATGGCCTTTATTGTCATGCTGTCTGGTAAGATCTTAATCGAGCTACACATTCGTCGAGGAATTAACAATCACATGCACCCTTCTTTGATTTGCGCATAGGTAGGATGATTTAGCCTAGATAAAGCCAAGATGCGCCATTTCACCGTGTGGAAGAGCAAGATTAATAACATAATCAACTATTAACTTCAAAAATTAAACATTATTCACAGTCAATCTAATAATTTACTTATATAATAATTAGTTGTAGATATATACTACATTATTAATATCTAATTAAGTCATTTCTCCTATATAGTTTATTGGCCTGTTTTTTCTCTCTTCTTTTTTTTTTACATAAGTACAAATATAATGTGATAACTTGTACAACCCATTTATATTATTTTATTATACTCGCTCAAATAATAGTTCGATTCTGACCAAAAAATCTAGACCCAAGGAATTGGACGGTTACCATGTTACAAGATAAAACGCATGCATGTACGTTAACAAAATGTGCAAAAAAGCAGTTTATTACGGATTCAGTTAATACGAGACAAAATTGATAAGTGCAGTCCGAACCGCCAGAATAGTGTAGTTTATGGCTGGTTTTTGCCCCTAGTTTATGAGTGCAGTGGTTTCGTGGTATCATCAGTAATCACGTCCCACCCAACGGCACTGTTCAACCACGTCCAATGATGCAGTGGACAGTGTGGTCTTCAATTTTCTTTCCATGCCTGACTTATCACTTTTTTATTTTTTACGAAGTAAATTTCATAAAACTATAAATAATTTAATCAAACTATCACAAAACTATAGATTAACTATAGATTTAAGAATGTGTATCATAAAACTAAAGATTTAACGTGAAATTTATCACAGAACTACAGATTTAAAACATTGTATCACAAAATTATAAATTTAATAATGAAATTATCAAAAAACAACAAATTTTAGAGTTTATATCCATAGCACTATTGAGATTACAAAAGTTTTAATTTTGTGATAAAACTGATATTAAATCTGTGGTTTTTTATATGATACCTTAAATCTGTAGTTTTGTGAAAAGTATGATTTTAAATCTGTAGTTTTGTGATACACTTTTTAAAATCTGTAGTTTTGTGATAGATTGATTAGTTTTGTGAAATTTACTTCTTCTTCTTGACATGTGACTTATAAATCAAGTTAAATATTAAATATTGATTTTTAGAACTTAATTTAAAATTAATTCAGCGTATCATTCATCACATTCTTTTATACTATTGTTATTTTTTTATTGATCATGTATCTTCCTTATAAGCCATAGCGTAATAAGGGCTCCTTTAATTTATAAAAAATATATAGGAATTTTAGAAAATTTTAATCCTATGAAAAAAAAATTTTACTAGGCCCTTTGAAACAAAAATTGAATCCTATCCTACCTTTAAAATTCCTACGAAATGAATAATTTTATAGAGACTTTGGATAAAAGTTGGCAAGAGATCCAAGTTCTTGGAAAAAAATTTTTAAGTCTATCTTCCTCATCCGATTTCTACGATTTTCTGTGGTCCAATCATATTTTTGTGTTTTGTAATCCTCTTTATACAATTTTGTGTTTTCCATATTTCTCCTTTTTTTATTCCTGCCCTAAATGACTTCTTTTCATCAGCAGGCCCCATACGTCCATGTGTGAGTTCATGTGCAGGAATAGCCCCCTACGCGAGAGTACAAGACTTCTTTTCATAAGATGGCTCAGTTCTTGCTGCCACTTCTTTATCAGATTATCATGCTTGACGTGGTATAGAATACCTTTTAAACGGCTGGGCACCTTTTAAGTTGTGAAACTGAGGCCTTGTTTGAAAGTCCTAAAGATAAAGATAAAGATGAAGATAAAGTGTTTCACGCAAAACGAGGTGACAATAACATGCGATTAATTGAGTTTTAATTATTACAAACTTAAAAAATGGATTAATCTGTTGTTTTAGAGCAACTTTCATATTAAAAATTTTTGCACGAAACGTACCGTTTGAGAGATTGAAAAGCGTGTCACGAAACTTTATCTTTTATCCGCACTGTTTTAGAATAAAATAACAGGGCCTGAGAGGCGCGGGCAGCAGTAGGCAGTAGCAGCCCACTGTTCTACTAGTACTCGTAGTCCCTACCATGTGAGATCAAATACAACTATACAAGGTGTTTTTGCCAATGCTACACGACATATGTCACCTTTATTGTTACCTCGATATATTTGCATGAATCTTGAATCACAACTCTTATGGTATATATCTTGGACCAAATATAAGCATGTGTTTGATTCAAGGGATGAAGTGAATTGGGTTGAGTCGAACCTATTTTTCGGAGTGTTTGGTTTGAAGATAAATGAGATGGGATGATCCCTGAAAAAATATTCTTCTGAGATCCAGGTTAGACTGGTCCCTCAAAAACTGGAGAACCAATCCAACCCACTTTTCTGTCTCATTGACATATAGGTCATTTCTTAAAAATTAGGACCATCCCATCCCTCACATCAAACGGAAAGTGGGGACGATCCCATCCTAAAAATAAGGATGAGTCCAACCCATCCTCCCTCATTCGCAAACCAAACATATGCTAATAGTACCATAGTTGTTTACGTAAAAACACCAACCAATTATTCTAAGACTGAAGGAGCAAGGATATCAAAGATTAAAAAAATCATGGTCGAGAGCTTGAGGCTGCATGCAAACGGACAACACAAGACAAGACGATATTTCGTTGAATAGAGTAGAAAAAAATTACAAGTCTAATATCCTGAAAGGCAATTGTAACACCCTGGGGAATTTCCTAAATAAAAATACACCGATCAAAAATCATTTCTGTTTCACGTTTAAATTTTTGCATCATGCCGACAGTTTCTTTGTTTTATGCCAGTGCCAAACTTTTATTGAAATTTACCAATTTTTTTCTACTCCTCTGTTTGTCTGGTCTTTGTCCCAGGATTTTCACTCTAACCAAAATTAGTTTTACTCCAAAAAGTCCACGTAAGCTCCCTCTACTATGGCCTTCTTGTTGCTGGGCTTTTCCTGGAAAAAGTCCATGCATAGTCTTACAATACCAAATATTACATGGGAACCCGAGTAGGTTCTAATAGGCCGTGTCTGACCGGATACAATACCAAATAACATAGGATAGCGGAAGCGAGGCTGCGGCAGTCCATCTATACTCCACAGGCATCAACTGGGGATTAGTCCCTATGGTTCCTCCGTACCATCCCCCTCCTCAGGGATCAGTTCGACTGGCATGTCCTCATCATCAAGAGCTAAAAGGGTAGAAATATGCAAGGGTGAGTACCAACCGTACTCAGCAAGTCACCACTATAGAAATGCAACCAATGCATATAGGGATCCAAGGCAGGTTTTAGTTTATTTGCGTAAAGCCAGTTTTCACAAGTTATTTTACAAGCCTATGGCCTAGCAGTTTTAACCATGAAAAGAATTGCCGCTATGTAAAGGTTGTCATTAATTAGAAGTTCCTTCATCACAATGTAACCTTCCCACGCATGGGGCAAGGTCACTCATGTTGTATTTATCCCAACTTCTTCTAACCAAATTAAAACATGTGAGTCTAGTCAAGAGTAATACAAGTCCCGGCGCTCATTAACCGCGAGCACGGCTATTCGAATAGTTTAATTTACTCACACTGCAGTGGATGTACGCTTTTAATCCCACACTCCGTGACTCACCCAACACATGAGACTTGTCACGGCCCGGTTTTTCAGTTACCCTCGCATGGCGGCACCCGCTCCAAGGACTATGAATCCCCATTGCACCCCCGGCGCCACATTCCTACCTCGAGCCGGTTGTGAGGGGAGTCCTGGCGCTCCCGAGATTGAAGGTTACATCATACATATATAAAGCTTGACGTCATTAAACCACACACTTCCACATTTCCATACCGATATCCAGAACCTACCATGTCTGGGGTGCCACCCCACGAGAATGACCTAGTCCACCGGGTCTAACCCCACTCAAGAAGTGTGGTCGTACTCGGTTCGTTTCCTGCTTAGCTTCTTGACTCGGTCCTTAACTGACCAGGGTCGGCGGCTTACCGTTCCCAGAACCACCCATATTCTATCCGTGCCGCCCCAGTCGAAATCACTTTTGTTTAATTAAGTTTTTGGGTTTTCACAAAGGTTTTCATGCTGTGGGTGGCGCTTATGTCTCCACCCGATCTCTATCAATCACTCCCATCGAGTGATCAGTGTAACCACATCCACATATCCCACATATGGAGTGTATAACGTCTATGTAAGCAGGGCTAAGCAGTGAGTAAATAATCACGCGTAAAGTAATATACTCAGGTAACAAAGGTGTGTAAATACATAAGGATAAACAATATCAAAGGTAAGGCTTTAAGCAAATGTGGGTACGCGTTTTATAATTAGCATGCAATTTTATTTGCAATCAACACATTTATAAAAATAGGATCAACATGTTCGAGGAAGGGGGCGTAGTGACTTGCCTTGCTCACTTGAGGGTTCGTTAACAATTGGCTCAATTTCCTCCTCGCAGATATACCCTGTCCGGTCGAATAATAACGTCACGAACTACTCGCTAACACAAAAAAGAGCCAAAAATTCCAAAAAGGAAAATAACCCAACCAGTGCCATTGCGTAGATCTTGATTTTTGAAAGATTTTGACGAAAGTTTCGTTCAACTCTGACTTAAAATGAGGGAGACACGGGTTTGGAGGATTAATGGATTTTCTGAAATACGGAAATGAATTTATTAAATTGGAAAGGAATATTCCCAAGAATATTCCTTGGCTGTGATGTTGAGAGGGACGAATGTTGGACTTCCTTTTGTGAAGGCTTGGGCTTTAGCCCAGAGATGAAGGAGGTCGGGTAGGGACCTTATATAGACTTTTGGATAAGGGCCTGGGTGAGTGGAGGGATATGCATTAGACTTTGGTGAGGAGGGAGGTTGTTGGTGGGCTTTGGCCCGGAGGATGCAATTTAGACTTTTCAGGTCCATTCTTGGGCTTGGCCCGAGGAAAACAAGGGGATGTTTTGTGGACTTATGTGGAGGACTTTATGGTCTTGGCCCAAGGGACAAGAGGGATATATGTAGACTTTTGGATAGATTGCAAGGCCGGTTGGCCCAATGAAGTAGAGGAGCTTTTATAGACTTTTTAGAGAATTTCGTGGGCTTAGGCCGACCACGAGAGGAAGGCAATGTAGACTTTTTGGAAGGCTTTATGGGCTTCGGGCCGACAAAGCAGAGGAAGGCGATATAGACTTTTTCCAAGTCTTCGGTCAATGGGGCCCGCGGGGAGAGAATAAAATATGGGGCCCACTAGTGGGCCTGACACGGTGTGGCGGCGGCGCGTCGGCATGGCGTGGCCGAGGCCCGTGTCCAGGAGGTGGCCGGGCGCAGGCCGACGCGCGGGCGCGGAGGCTCCGGTCGGCGCGGTGACTTGGCCGACGCCCGCGGCAGCGAGGAGGTCGGCTGAGGCAGCTCGGCCTGAACTGGGCCACGGCATTGGCCGGGCGTGACGCGGTACTGCCAGGACAACGTCGGCCGGGGGCTCGACCGAACGACGGATGCATATACATACACACGGCTAGCTAGTTGCATGCATGTGGGTTGCTTGCATGGATGCATATGCATACACACGGTTAGCTAGTTGCATGCATGTGGGTTGCTTGCATGCATGCATATGCATACACACGGTTAGCTAGTTGCATGCATGTGGGTTGCTTGCATGCATGCATATGCATACACACGACTAGCTAGTTGCATGCATGTGGGCTACTTGCATGCATGCATGCACACGTTCGGCCCGCTAGCTATATGGCGTATGCACGGCCGGCTGTGATGCGGCGATCGCTGCGAAGGACGGTCGCGCAAGGAATGGTTACGGTGTCACGTCTCACGACGCCACCGTGCGACGGTAGACGAGAAATGCGGTAAGGAAACGAAAGCAAGAGGAAGGGCAGGAGGGGAGCTCACCTTGCGGCAGCCGGGTAGCGGCGTACCGACCGACGGTCCTCGCACGAACTACGGTCGTCGAGGTACTGCCTGGGGCCGGTCGACCCGCGGATCGTCCTCGCCCACCACGTGTTCGCTCGGCAACAAACGAACACACAGCGTTAAGGAATAAATGTTAGCGGATTAGTGCAAGTTAGGTGTCAGGGGTCAGCGAGTTAGAAGTCAGCGGGTTAGTGAGTTAGAAGTCAGCGGGTTAGTGAGTTAGAAGTCAGCGGGTCAGATGTTAGGGATTAGCCGTTCGATAAGTCAGTCGTTCTCGGGTTCAAATGACGGCGCGGCGGCCTATCCGTCCTCTTGCTCAACTGAGGCCCAGCCGAAACCGGCCGCGGCGGAGCAAGCGGAGAGATGGCGGCGTGTGCGCGGAAGGGTGTGACTGAAGAGAAAGAAAGCCAGGAGGAGGAGAAAAGAGGATGGAAAGGGACGGGTTGCATACTGGCTATGGTTGCCCTTATATAGGCTTCACCGCACGAGCTCGTCTTAAATGGCCATGAAGACAGGGACGGGGCAGTTGCAGCGGCCGCGCGGGTTGGCGCGTATACTGCATAGGCTGTTGCATGCATGCTAGCTTGGGCTCGACTAGCTGCTTGCATGCAGGCATACGCATAGCTAGCTAGTTGCATGGTGCTTGCTCGTGGCTGGCTTGCCTGCATGCACGCGCATGCACAACTAGCTTGCTGCATGGCTCGCGGCGGTGCGAGGTGGGGCCGGATGCGTATGGAATGGATGGCAAGCTCGCCGGTGAGACAGGAGCGGAAGGCGACAGCCGGTGATGTCGTAGCGGCCTCGTCGTAGCGGCGCGGCGTGCGGCGACGTCGTCGCCGAAAATAGTATGGGGGGAGAATTAGACTTTATTTTTACTACCAACCCAATAGGAATGAAAGGGCTCGGGGAGGCAACATGGACTTTTCCAGAAAAAGCCCAGCAGGAATGCCACGGTAGAGGGAGTGGAAATGAACTTGTTTTGCGGAATGGGTTGGGTTAACAGAGGGAAATGTGGCCCAAAGAAATAGGATGTTCGAATATTTTCTTTGGGATATGAAATTTGGAAATTTGAAGGGGGTTTGAGATAGAATTTGTACAGAGGACAACCTTTTCGGTAAAAGGATTTAATCGAGATCTTTTGGCACAGATTCTAGACACACACAAATAAACAATAAACAAGCAAACTAAAATTATGCCTGAGGACTAGACTTTGTCTGAGGAGGTCATATCCTTGAAAATAGCCTATTAGGAATTTATATTTCGCAATTAAGGTTTCTAGTAAATACTTTACCAATAGACATTATTTTGCAAATAATTTCCAAAAGCTTATCACTCTATATAAAGGTGCATAGAAAATAATCAAAGCTATTTCTTTAGTGGAACAATATTTGTTTTAATAAACTATCCCTTAATGGGTTTTATCCAAAATGGTGATACATTTAGATATATAGCTTTATTTATAAAGTAAATATGCTCAAGGGTTTTTGTTTTTCGAAAATAATTGGCATATGCAAATCATAGCTCCTTGAATAAATAATATTTGAAATCAAATATCGACGTATCCTCAGACGTTCGTCTATTAGCCCACGTGTAAACGAAAAACGACAGATCGAATTGAGTTAGTTCAGGCATGAATGTATTTTGAAAAAGATTTTTGGTTATTCTGAATTTTTAATTCCGTATTCCAAAGTCAAAATATTCAGGATGTTACAAACCTACCCCCCTTAAAATAATCTCGTCCCCGAGATTACTTAGGGGTTAGAAAAAGAGAGGGATGGTTGCACTCCGGGAGACTTCTGAAGAAACACAGAGGCTGAGGTACCATGAATTTTCCAAATTATACAGGTTCGGTGCTGGGCTGGTGAAGAACATCCTGGTTCACTGTCCTGACCATTTTAAACTCCTTTTTCACGCGGATAAGCTTGCACTTTTTCTGGGGACAGGCGTCGGTACCTTTATCCTTTTTTTTTTGTGATTCATATGCATGCGCATGTGGCAGTGGTTGTAGCGCGCAACGACTGGTTGTCGCAGTGGTACCTTGTGTACTCTGCGAGGTTCATAGCCATTAACCGGGGCATCCAAATATTCAACGGCTCGTTTCGAAATACACCGGTCTATCCAAAATTTCCCATCGCCCTGTACACTTGGGTAGTTGCTTTGCCAGGCGTGCAACTTTTGATAAAAAGGGGAAGAGAGAGGGGGCTGCTTTACGCCTCTTTGCGCGGTAGCCCCGAGCGGAGTGTGAGTGGAGGGTGGTGTAGCTCAACTAAGGGAGGAGATGGAGCGGCGGCTCGGCGGTGGAAGCGACCTGGATGGCGGCGAGCGCGGCGCTAGCTACCACGGTGCCGGTGGCGGCGCGGAGCGAGGCGCTGCGGCGCAAGGTGCTCCGAGCGGGGGCGTTGCGGCCAGGGGTGAGCTACGCCGGCGGTTGGGGTCGGCGACTGCTGCGGTTGAGTCGCAGCGGCGTGCTTCTTCTCCGGCGCAGGCGGCAAGCGACGCCATTGGGGGCGGGGCTGCTGTGATGATGGCGCGGGGACATCCCAATCGAAGAGGGACCTTCTTGTCGTGGGTGTGCATTGCCTTGTACTGGGTGTGGGTATGGTCCGGCCTACGGTTTGTTAGCGCAACTATTTGCGCCACTTTATCTTGGTTGGTGCGTCCAGTGGTCATCCTTTGGGGGTGGTGGCGCGTGCTTGTTGCGGACGAGTATGCCGACCACCTATGTGAGGCGGTGTTCCTCCTCATAGTGTTGGCGCCCATCGTCTTCATTTCCGTTCTGAAGGCGATGTTAGAGTAGGTAGTTGACGACATGGTTGCCAAACCTTGGCATGTATCCCCTATGTATCGATCTTCATAGTCCATCTCTTTAATCTTTGGCCTCTCGTGTCATTAGTATGGTTGTCTCTAGTTTGTACTTGTGCCTGACTTGGCTTATCCGTTGATGAGGCTTGATTACTAACGGCATTATGGGTTTTCCGAACAGGTTCATGCCTGTTTTAACTTTGGGTATCTAGGGGTTGCTTTCTCATTAGACGAGATTATCGTTCAATCTTGAAATAGTTCAATCCGTCGGATGGCTTTCTATGGAAAGGGCAGGTCAGCCTAAGTGTGGACACAGACGACCCTTTCTGAACAATGGATTCATGGCAGGCAAAAGGTTGTGTTACCCTTCATCCAATTTCTCCTTTGAACGAGATAAAAGGGGAATACATCCTTAGTGAGGAAAAGGGAGAGTTGCTACTACTGGATAAGACATTTCCCAACAAGGGTCTACACACATAGCTTGCTCATGGTGACGGTGGAGGCGAGAGTGGATCGAACTCCAGCGGAGGCTTCCTGCGAATCCTGGTCAACTTGTGGCCTTGGATGCGGCGAACTATCTCGGATGCTTGCAAGAGTTGTATGGTAGTGCACTCCAGAGATAAGCGCTGGTAGCGGGCTTCTAGATCGGCATACCGATCTCGAAGTTCATCCAGTTCTTCGAGGGCCTGCTCATAGGCGTTCTCAGTGGTGCAGGCTAGCTTGGAGAGGAGAGTGCACCTGCTCCCTTCGAGTTGTCCAGTCGAGCGGAGGCGGCACCGGTTGTCGTCTTCTTCGCGATAGGGGTGGAGACCAAAGCTGTCGGCTACACCCAAGGGGACGCAAATCTTGCAAAGCCGTAGGAGGGCCTCACGAAACACATCCTTGATGGCAGCTTCAGAGGTGATTCGAGGATGGCGAGTCTGGAAAGCGACCACTTCATCTCCTTGGAAGTGGAGGAAGACTTTCACCTTCCAGCTCTTCTGGGATCCCTGGACGATTTGCTCGCCACAGTAGACGGGCTCCTCAAAGAAATCGAGTTGCCGGAGTAGGTGGCCTAGTTGTTCGGCATACCCGTTAGGGTTTTCCATGGCATGCCCCTCCATGGTTACGGGTGGGTTTTCCATGGGCTTGGGTTTCTGGCTAGCTTAGACCAAAAGAAGGGTGCCCTTTATCGTGGTTGCTTGGGGTTCCTTTTGTAGGCACCATCTTTCGGTGGCTCCTGTTATGGGGTCAGCATCTCCAGTGTTTGTGCTTCTCACGGTAAGTCCTGTTCCACTTACTGGTGGTGGACAGTATCTTGTCATGTATTCCCGAGGACTGGTGGTCATGGTTCTTGTCAGCCTTGGTTTGACGGGTCTTAAGGCGATTACATGCCCATAAAACTGGATTATCTTATGGCTGGGCATTTTGATGCAGAGTCAGTCCTTAGAGTGTCCAATGAAATTTTCTTGTTCTTCCTGTCATGGGCATGGCTACTTCGGGTCCTTAATGAGTCGTCTGGGGCCGCTTGTTGATGAGGGCTTGAATACTGCTTTTATTATTATTAGTTCCTCGCCGTGCTTACATCGCTTCTTGCTCGGGTAACGGGGGTCGCTTCTTTCTGTTAGGTGTGCTTATTAACCAAAACTTGGAATAACCCATACTGACAACAATGGGCTTCCCAGAGGAAGGCATGATGATCTAGCTACGAACAAAATGTTCAGCTGCAAACCATGAACTTATGACGGACCAACGGTTTCATTCCATTCATAACAGGATACAGGGGTACAACTCCAGGGGTAGGGTACAATTCAAGGGAAAGGAAAAAGGAACTACTACGCTTAACAGTGCAAAGCCTAATAGAGGTTTGCACACCTAACGGTACTCATGGCGATGGCGCAGGGGAGACTAGATCCATCCCTAGGGGGGACTTCTCGCGTTTCCTGCTCATCTCACCGGCTTTCATCATACTGGCCGCCACATTCGCCTGTGCAAGCAGTGCAGAGGTGTTCCTGTGGGTCAGCCGCTGGTAACGGGCTTCCAGGTCTGTGTACTGGTCTCGAAGCTCGTCCAGCTCCTCGAGTGCCTGCTCATAGGCATTCTCGACAGTGCAGGCTAACTCGGAGAGGAGAGCGCACCGGGTTCCTTGGTCCTGTCTGGTCACGCGGAGGTGGTACCGGTTGTCTTCTTCGGTGCGGAATGGGTGCAAGCCATAGTCATTGACTATACCCAAAGGGGCGGAGATCTTGCAAAACCGATAGAGGGTTTCACGAAGCACATCCTGGAAGGCAGCTTCAGGGGTGATCCGGGGATGACGTGTCTGGAAGGAGATCGCCGTTCCTTCTCCTTCTCCCTGAAAGGAAAGAAAGATCTTCACCTTCCAGTACTTCCGGGATCCTCGGACGATCTGCTCACTATGGTAGATGGGTTCAGTGAAACCACCTAGCTGCCGAAGTATGCACTCCAGCTGTTTGGCATATGCATTGGGGTTGTCCTGAGGTGGACAATCTGTGGTTACCATGGGGTCACTGTGAGGGGGGTTCTCTGTGGTTGCCATGGGGTTGTTCTGAGGGAGACTCCCTGTGGTTACCATGGGGTCTGCCATGGGGCTAGGGGTTTTTTTTTTCTGGCTAGCTGGGTTCAAAAGAAGGGAGAGGAGTGATGCATTTCCTTGGGGTAGCCTGGGGCTCCCTTTATAGGCATCGACCACTGGGCTACTGTGATGGGGTCAACAACTCCAGTGCTCGTGTGTCCCGGTGTGGCCTGTTCCAATTATTGGCGACGAGCAGTATGCTATTGTGGATCCTGTCAATCGAGGCTCCTGTTGTGTTCCTGTGGGTACTGTTGAAATACGGCGGTTCCCGGGTCTTCCGGAGTCCTTGGTCGGTACTGTTTGGGTCGCCGTCCTTGTGGTCGAAGCTTTCGGCTGAGGTCGCACTCCTATCTTCGTAGGTTGCCGAATTCCCAAGTGGTTTTGTTGTGGTCGGCTTACTGTGGCTGTACCGGGTGGGGTCTTAACTTAACACTTGTCGATCCTAATTGTACTCATGTTGGTAATCATCCTTCATCCTGACAACACCGGTATTTGGAAGATTAGGGAGGCATGAGAAAGTCCATCGGGAAGAAAGAAATAGAGTTATCTAAGAAAGGGCTGCTTAATGGGAAGTTTTAATTGTTCGGGTGATGTGTATCATATACTTGGTGAGCACACAAGGGAGGGGGGGTGAGTAGTTAACTGCTTAAGAGCTACTACACAACAAGAAAATCAATGCACAAAACGATGGGTTGCCACCCCATACTGCAATAACTCACAATAGGAGGTGGCTTATGCACAATACAACGTCTACGACACACATCTAAGGGTATTTAGTCAGATCGGTTAGTGGTTCATGAGGTCCTAATAAACCAGCTATCTCTTCATCCTTAATCCTTATAGTCTGTATAGGAGTATTTGAAATTAGAGTGGTGAGTAGGGGTTGGATATAAATGAATTTTCAAAATTACTCGAGAAAGAGGAGTAGTAAGAACCCATGGCTTTATCAAAATAGTTTTTGCAAATATATAGCTTGAGGGTAATAGGCTGCACTAAACCAGTCCTAGGTTTTAACGGTGGTTACAAGGGTCCTTAGGTCCTGCAGTCGTCTTGCTCTGATACCAACCCTGTGAGCCCCCGGTTTTGTATACCGGGAACCCCATGTGTATTACAATACCATTCCCTGGATCAGTAGATGGTACACACATGGCACAGTTGTATATCTCAAGCTGACATCGTCTTACAGGTCTTACAATATATTAATAATACAAGGGTAGCCCAAATGGAACCCGAATAGACCAAGCATGGTCGACAGCAACACAAAATACCAAAACAACTAAATGAAGTAGCGGAAGCGAAGCAGCGGCGGTCCATCTTATCCCACACGCATCGACTGGTGAACCTAGGTCCCTATTCCACCGTCCTCGGTAACTCCTTGCCAGCATAGCACATGTACAGGTCGACACCAACACCTTTCTAAAAGATGTAAATAAGCAAGAGTGAGTACCAACCGTACTCAGCAAGCCACCACTACAGAATGCATATAATGTTCATAGGGGTTCAAGGATGGCTTGGTTTATTTGCATAAAGCTAGTTTTCACAAATTATTTCACAAACCTATCCCACAACAGTTTTAACTGAAAACCACGTTAAGTTGAAGTTATCATTAACCTGCGAGGGTTCATCCACCTTCCCCAAGCCTCGCTTGGTCCGGTTTACCCTCGCATCCAATTTCCACAATTTTAACCACTATGACCTTTTTGCATATCAGGCAAGGTCACACCTTCCACACCCATCATATTTTAAGCAATATTACAAATTGACGAGGCTAGTCAAGAGTAATACAAGTCCCGGCGCTCATTAACCGCGAGCACGGCTATTCGAATAGTTTAATTTACTCACACTGCAGTGGATGTACGCTTTTAATCCCACACTCCGTGACTCACCCAACACATGAGACTTGTCACGGCCCGGTTTTTCAGTTACCCTCGCATGGCGGCACCCGCTCCAAGGACTATGAATCCCCATTGCACCCCCGGCGCCACATTCCTACCTCGAGCCGGTTGTGAGGGGAGTCCTGGCGCTCCCGAGATTGAAGGTTACATCATACATATATAAAGCTTGACGTCATTAAACCACACACTTCCACATTTCCATACCGATATCCAGAACCTACCATGTCTGGGGTGCCACCCCACGAGAATAACCTAGTCCACCGGGTCTAACCCCACTCAAGAAGTGTGGTCGTACTCGGTTCGTTTCCTGCTTAGCTTCTTGACTCGGTCCTTAACTGACCAGGGTCGGCGGCTTACCGTTCCCAGAACCACCCATATTCTATCCGTGCCGCCCCAGTCGAAATCACTTTTGTTTAATTAAGTTTTTGGGTTTTCACAAAGGTTTTCATGCTGTGGGTGGCGCTTATGTCTCCACCCGATCTCTATCAATCACTCCCATCGAGTGATCAGTGTAACCACATCCACATATCCCACATATGGAGTGTATAACGTCTATGTAAGCAGGGCTAAGCAGTGAGTAAATAATCACGCGTAAAGTAATATACTCAGGTAACAAAGGTGTGTAAATACATAAGGATAAACAATATCAAAGGTAAGGCTTTAAGCAAATGTGGGTACGCGTTTTATAATTAGCATGCAATTTTATTTGCAATCAACACATTTATAAAAATAGGATCAACATGTTCGAGGAAGGGGGCGTAGTGACTTGCCTTGCTCACTTGAGGGTTCGTTAACAATTGGCTCAATTTCCTCCTCGCAGATATACCCTGTCCGGTCGAATAATAACGTCACGAACTACTCGCTAACACAAAAAAGAGCCAAAAATTCCAAAAAGGAAAATAACCCAACCAGTGCCATTGCGTAGATCTTGATTTTTGAAAGATTTTGACGAAAGTTTCGTTCAACTCTGACTTAAAATGAGGGAGACACGGGTTTGGAGGATTAATGGATTTTCTGAAATACGGAAATGAATTTATTAAATTGGAAAGGAATATTCCCAAGAATATTCCTTGGCTGTGATGTTGAGAGGGACGAATGTTGGACTTCCTTTTGTGAAGGCTTGGGCTTTAGCCCAGAGATGAAGGAGGTCGGGTAGGGACCTTATATAGACTTTTGGATAAGGGCCTGGGTGAGTGGAGGGATATGCATTAGACTTTGGTGAGGAGGGAGGTTGTTGGTGGGCTTTGGCCCGGAGGATGCAATTTAGACTTTTCAGGTCCATTCTTGGGCTTGGCCCGAGGAAAACAAGGGGATGTTTTGTGGACTTATGTGGAGGACTTTATGGTCTTGGCCCAAGGGACAAGAGGGATATATGTAGACTTTTGGATAGATTGCAAGGCCGGTTGGCCCAATGAAGTAGAGGAGCTTTTATAGACTTTTTAGAGAATTTCGTGGGCTTAGGCCGACCACGAGAGGAAGGCAATGTAGACTTTTTGGAAGGCTTTATGGGCTTCGGGCCGACAAAGCAGAGGAAGGCGATATAGACTTTTTCCAAGTCTTCGGTCAATGGGGCCCGCGGGGAGAGAATAAAATATGGGGCCCACTAGTGGGCCTGACACGGTGTGGCGGCGGCGCGTCGGCATGGCGTGGCCGAGGCCCGTGTCCAGGAGGTGGCCGGGCGCAGGCCGACGCGCGGGCGCGGAGGCTCCGGTCGGCGCGGTGACTTGGCCGACGCCCGCGGCAGCGAGGAGGTCGGCTGAGGCAGCTCGGCCTGAACTGGGCCACGGCATTGGCCGGGCGTGACGCGGTACTGCCAGGACAACGTCGGCCGGGGGCTCGACCGAACGACGGATGCATATACATACACACGGCTAGCTAGTTGCATGCATGTGGGTTGCTTGCATGGATGCATATGCATACACACGGTTAGCTAGTTGCATGCATGTGGGTTGCTTGCATGCATGCATATGCATACACACGACTAGCTAGTTGCATGCATGTGGGCTACTTGCATGCATGCATGCACACGTTCGGCCCGCTAGCTATATGGCGTATGCACGGCCGGCTGTGATGCGGCGATCGCTGCGAAGGACGGTCGCGCAAGGAATGGTTACGGTGTCACGTCTCACGATGCCACCGTGCGACGGTAGACGAGAAATGCGGTAAGGAAACGAAAGCAAGAGGAAGGGCAGGAGGGGAGCTCACCTTGCGGCAGCCGGGTAGCGGCGTACCGACCGACGGTCCTCGCACGAACTACGGTCGTCGAGGTACTGCCTGGGGCCGGTCGACCCGCGGATCGTCCTCGCCCACCACGTGTTCGCTCGGCAACAAACGAACACACAGCGTTAAGGAATAAATGTTAGCGGATTAGTGCAAGTTAGGTGTCAGGGGTCAGCGAGTTAGAAGTCAGCGGGTTAGTGAGTTAGAAGTCAGCGGGTTAGTGAGTTAGAAGTCAGCGGGTCAGATGTTAGGGATTAGCCGTTCGATAAGTCAGTCGTTCTCGGGTTCAACTGACGGCGCGGCGGCCTATCCGTCCTCTTGCTCAACTGAGGCCCAGCCGAAACCGGCCGCGGCGGAGCAAGCGGAGAGATGGCGGCGTGTGCGCGGAAGGGTGTGACTGAAAAGAAAGCCAGGAGGAGGAGAAAAGAGGATGGAAAGGGACGGGTTGCATACTGGCCATAGTTGCCCTTTTATAGGCTTCACCGCACGAGCTCATCTTAAATGGCCATGAAGACAGGGATGGGGCAGTTGCAGCGGCCGCGCGGGTTGGCGCGTATACTGCATAGGCTGTTGCATGCATGCTAGCTTGTTCTTGCTCGTGGCTGGCTTGCCTATACTGCATGGTGCTTGCTCGTGGCTGGCTTGCCTGCATGCACGCGCGTGCACAACTAGCTTGCTGCATGGCTCGCGGCGGTGCGAGGTGGGGCCGGATGCGTACGGCAAGCTCGCCGGTGAGACAGGAGCGGAAGGCGACAGCCGGTGATGTCGTAGCGGCCTCGTCGTAACGGCGCGGCGCGCGGCGACGTCGTCGCCGAAAATAGTATGGGGGAAAATTAGACTTTTCTCTTTTCCAACTTAATAGAAATGAAAAGGGCTTGGGGAGGTAACGATGCAGACTATGTGTACCAGAGTTGTAATGTGTGTATACCAACCTACCGATCCAGGGAGTTGGTATTTGTAAACACATATGGTTTCCTGTGCTATAAAATCAGGGGCCGACAGCAATAGCCAGAAAAAACAAAAAGTAAAACACTACCAACACGCACCGACAACATATACACACAACCAAGAAAAGGTCTAACACCGGACCGGACGTCACTCGACTAACAAAGGAGCAACAATCGTACTGCCCAACACCATTCCCTAACAGTCAAGCACCTAGCCTCCTGAGCACCACTAGGACGAAAGGTTGTAGAGGGAGAGGGCGAGAGAGAAGAAAGATCCCTCTCCATCCCATAGACCTATGGACAAGCCATCATTTAAGGGCTTCGCACCAAACTGAAAGCAGATGAGGTGGTAAAGGGGCCTCCAAGATGATGCATCCAAGGAGGAACGCGACACAAGGAGCGTCATCGCCGTTCGTCCATGTCTCCAGGAGGATCTAGACAAAGGTTTTCACCCGGATATGCCATCAAGGAAAGGCGTCTCGATAACGCCCCCTAAGAGGGAACACCACGTCTAGAGGCATCGCCATTGTTGTCCTGATGACTGGGCAATGCTTTCGCCTACAGGGTTGGGTTTAAATTAAGCAGACCACTACGGAAAATATAGTCACTGATGGTTTCAATTTGATCCGAGTTTGTACAAAATCACACTTTGCTTCTTTCATGTTGCACGATTTTTTTTTCAGGAGCATAAAGAATCTATGGTCACTTTGCCAAGTATTGTCTCTTGTATAACAAGAATCTATGGACTTCACCCATAAATGCTTATGCTATGTATATTTAGATTGTTTTTCACGGGTTACGTATAGTCAAATTTGAATAATTGAGTAAATTTCACAAACCATATGTTATGGGACATTTGTAACCCAAAACCCTAGGTTTTACAACTTGTTTCGAAGAACCTAAGTTTTATGGCAAAATGTTTCATAAAACCCCACATTCATGCCTACATCTTTTGTTTGACAATTGTACTTATATATAATATATGTATAAAAATAATATGTCATGTTTTCTAAGTAGATACACACATTAGCTACTTTCTCAATAAACATCGATTACCAAATACATATTGTTGGGTCTATGCGCGTACTCCATTTACATGCTGCTGCTATAGTGAATTGGGGAGTTAGGAAGGAAATGGTAGTTACTAGCGTTGCATCTTCATCTTTTCCATTATAAATTGGGGGATTTAGGAAGTAAATAGAATAAAAAGTATAGAAATATGTATTATCGGCCTATATACTTGAAAATGTTGGACATTATAGTGAAATATAAGTTTTTTTATAAGTATGAGGTTTGTGAAACACTTTGCCATAAAATTTATGGTTTTTTGAAATAAATTGTACATTAGTTCTGTGTGCATAACCTTTTATGTGAAACATCTTAGTTCCTTTTGGAGTTACGAAAAATGAACATGTGTTCTCCACAATATCTTTTGTGCTGTCCAAAACATCACATAGTGGGTCATATCAGGAAACCATGCCAAGTAGGAGGACCAAACAAAGCCATGTGTCGCCATTTGGTGATGAGAATTTCAAGCCCTGACCAATCGCCATCACGAGGGGAAGAGCAGGTTTTCACCCGCTAGCTCTTTCGTTTGTCTGATGTGCCTATCACGGTTCAAATCATTCGTTTTCTTGTTATAATTATCGTGCTTACAGCAACGCTTGTCTTCTTATGTCATGCTTGCAGGCGGGTGATTAAACTATGACGTGGCTTGGTTATTCTTATGCTAATTATAGGTGTGATATTAAAAAAAATCACTTTTTCTTCAGGGCAGTGTGCTGGTGTTGTACTGCAGTACAATATTGTAAGAGAAAACAATTAAGGTATAACCATTGTCCTGTCCAAAGTTTCTGCCTGCGAATACTAAAATCTAGAATCATCAAGCGTCTGAATCTTTCATATATTCTAGTACTGAAAAGGAACTGGAGAGAAAACAAAATAACGTCATCTTGTAGTACTACATCACTCTGTTATATACGTATTTTTTAGAACTCTATTTGTTTAGCTTGTTTTGATTGTTTAGCTGGTACATATCTACCTAAATGACACGTGCTAGCAATCATGGTTCTATGATTATTTGTGCTATGGCTAATAATTAAATTGTGGAAAATGACCATAGCAACAAAAATAATTTATAAGTATTTTTTTATATTTTTGTTATTAGTGATTTACAAGCCACTGCCAAAAGAATAGACTACGATAGAAAAAAATTTCTCAAAATTAAGAGGTTCTTTTGGTTGGCTCCCAAAGGTTATAATGTCAAATCTTAGGCATACCACAATTTATTAGTATAGTGTTTAATTGGTTGTCACACTTGTGTCATGTCTCATTTTACTAATTCTTTGGGCCTACGTGTCATAGACTCAAAATTTTTGTCAACTGGTCAAGCTTGTGACCAGCAAATTGCTAGCCTCACTTTGTGTAGCATGACAAACTTGTGGCCAAGTGAGATGTGGCAAACTTAGCCATAAACCAAACAGCCTCAAACTCTAAAGATTCTAAATTTTTATCGTGGATGATAAGCCAACGAGCAAATGTGAGAGGTGACTGCTTGAGTTGCGGCTTATAGAGCTTAATTTTAGAAAAAAAAAACCCAGTGTTTTCTATTTGATGATCTTGATTTTTTTTATTGCTCAAAGTATAAGTATAAAAAATTTTTTCCGTTGCTCCTGTTATTATTTTCAACTTATAAACCGTAACCTAAAAATGCCATCTAAGCACTTCCAAAATTTTGATAGCAAGCAAAATAATCAGAGAGAAAAGAAGTGGTCCACTGATCTATCATCCCTGGAGACTTTTCTAAATGACATTTTTATTTGTGAAATTTGATACCATGGAGGCCCCTCTTAACCCTGCTTTACTTTAGTTAGCTACATTGAGCTTTACACCAAGATTACCAAGTTCGAATAGAAAGGTATACCTTCACCTACCAGAGGGCCGAAGGCAGACCTAGCTACACCATAAGATGGCCCCTGCTTTGGCAGTTCTTCTTCAAGCAACGCGTACACGACACAAAAAAGAAACAGATTTTGAGTGCGGCATTTAACTAGCACTAAATTGATCCGGCATACTGGCCATGCCAAGATCTGGTGCACATCTTTCAACTCTCCCATCTCACAAATACTCCCTCCATTTCATATTATAAATTATTTTGATTTTTATTATAATCAAACATTTATAAGTTTGATCAAGTTTATAAAAAAATATAAAAATATTTTCAACACAAAACAAACATATCATCAAAATATATTCAATGTAATATGTAATGAAACTAATTTCGTGTTATAGTTATTGCTATTTTTTATAAACATAATGTTATAGTTATTGCTATTTTTATAAACATAATTAAATATAATAAAATTTGATAAAAAAACAAAATGATGTATAATATAAAACGAAAGGAGTAGTAAACAGTAAAGACTGGTTGTTGGTGCAGTGGCAATGGTGGCAGTCCTCACCAGTCACCATGAAAAGACCCCGAAATCATTTGGTTTACGTACAGATATCGGTGTAAAAAACACATACAGGACAAGAAAGGTCACCATTAATCCGAATGCTTCTGGACGCTAGAATAGAAAAATATAGCATTTGGAGGATAAGCGAGCGAGGGAGAGAAAGTGAGCACGAGCGACAAAAGAGTGTAGATAGATCCTAGATGGCGTATAAACACAATCATAGTGTTTATTTTTGTAGGTCCTGCAAGTGGGGGCGACGACGTGTGATCTGCGCCCGTGGTGTTGACAAATCTGAATTGCACTCGTGCCACACCACCGTGATGGTGCTATCTGTGCTACCGTTTTCTCCTCTTTGTCTCGATATGTATTGTCGTCGTTTCTCCGGATATACGCGGTCGTGTTCTGCGTCAGGTTATTGCAAGTAACTACGATCGGGAGCCCCGCATCGCTACTACTACCAGTATAACTGGGGAAAGTGATTTTATCCCTCGAGAAAATATCATTTCATTTTGTGCATGTCGTCTAAATAATCATTTAAAAAATTAATATTTTAAATTGATAAGTTAGATCAATATAAAATATATCACTCCACAAACATATAAATTAAAATTTAATTTCTACAAATTGTAACAAAAATAGCAAATATAATTGTGATTGTATAATAACTATTTTTAGTTTAATTTGTTTTTTTGTTGCAACTTATAAAAATCGAATTTGGTCTTGCATGTTTTTGAAATGATATATTTCATATTAATCTATATTATTAATTTTTTAAAAAAATTTTGATAACTATTTAGATGACATACAAGCAACGATTGAACATTCCCACGAGAGATAAAAATCCACATCCGTATAATTTTGTAATTGTGTACGCGTTTTGATGCGCATACCGCTACGCGCGACCGATCCGTACTGCGTGGCCGAGGTGCACGCGGCGGTTGCGCTCGTTTTCCTGAAGTGTGTCAACTGTCACGTGCCAGCGAACTCGTGCCTTCTAGCCGTGCCGCGCATCGGCTACATGTCCCTGTCAGGCACACATACAATCAGAGCAGCGGCGCGCGGTAGCCATCCCTGTCGCCTTGCCGAGCCGCGCCATCTGGGACTGGGAGGATCGGATCGGATCGGATCGGTTGGGTTGCCATGCGGCGTACGTCCCTCGCTACTCGCTTTGATTCCTGGCGCCGCGGGGCATTGCCTTGCAGCCGGTCCGCGTCGCGTCGCGTTGTGTGGGCACTGCACAGGTTGACTCCGCGCGGTCGGGAATGGGCGTAAATCTCGCGCGCGCGGCGATCAACTCAACCGGAGCTAGCGAAGCCCTGGCCGCGGGCGCGGCAGGGCCATGCGTGCGTGCGTGCGGCGGTTGGCGCGTTTGTCCGTATCGTTTAACGGTTGGTGGCCGGGGGCAAGCCAAGCCAGGCCAAGGGTGAGGGGACCCCGTGCGGTGAGGTATGATCGAAAGGAAGCGGATGGATGGGCAGGCGACGGGCCACGGGGGGGAATTGGCAGCGCAACCACAGCGTGCCGGAATCGTGGCGATGTCAGGGTCAAGGCGCCTCCCGGTGCCCGAAACGGAGAAAAGAGACTAGTCGTCGACTGTCGTGTCGGCAAACACCAACAAGCTGCCGGTCTAGGGCTAACAGATAGGTGATCCGGATCGAGGCTCGATTCGTCCTTAGCTTCTTCCTTTCAGGTTAGGCATATCGATATAGACGTTTTTTTTTGGGTGGGGGGGAGAGATTAATTCATCCATTTTTTTTTTCTTAGGGCAAGCTTCGCAAATTGATTTTTTAAAACTTTTTTATTTTTAATTTTAAAAATAAATTATTTTAAAACTTATTTTTAGAATCTGAACCTTTTGATCACGCCAACTGGTCTGATGTGACAAAACAACACTGACACGCCACACACAGCGGATGTGATAGTTTTGTCTTGCCACGTCAGCAAAAATGACGTGGTCAAATAACGCTGTCACGCCAATTAGACCGACGTGACCAAATAGCTGCCATGTCAGCCAAATCATCGTGACAGTATTGTTTTGTCACGTCAGTCTGGCTGACATGATCAAAAGGTTTAGACTTAAAAATAAGTTTTAAAAAGATTTATTTTCAACATAAAAATTTTAAAAAGTTCAATTTTTTTTTTCGCAAATTGGCCGGAGAAGTGCAGAAGACAAGGAAATGAACAGCAGAACGAGCCGTCCTGGCCGCTACAGTTACTTATAAATTCAATGCTAGTTATATAGTCAGATAATGAGCAAATATCTAGGACATGATCATAAGTACTTTTAGTACTACTGGTAACACCAAAATTTAATAGGATAATTCTCGAAAATGCTTTCGTCCGATCGTCCAACGTGGATGAAAAAAAAATCAGACGGCTTGCTGAATATATCAATATCAGGCAACCCACTGTCTGTCCAATGCTCTATCTCAGTGCTCTCTTTTCTCCTCTCTCTCCTGCATACTCGGCGGTCTGCACGCAGACTACTACATACATACATGTGCATGCCTCCATGTCTTTAGCAAAAAATTTTAACGATTTTTTCTTCTATCTATTTATCTGATTACGATCCGACTGTACATTATATTCTTTTCAATTAAATCTTTTTATCAAGATCTTACGTGATTATATTATGATAAATATATACATATGTTGCATATAGGCCCCGTTCGGATCCTCTAAAAAAAGAGGATAAAGTTTTGGATACTCGTGACACGTTTTTCAAACTACTAAACAGTACGTTTCGTGCAAAAACTTTATATATGAAAGTTACTCTAAAATATCAGATTAATATATTTTTCAAGTTTGTAATAATTAAAACTCAATTAATCATACGTTATTATTACCTCGTTTTGCGTAAAAAACTTAATCTTTATCTTCATCTTTTATCTTTAGGAGAAAAGAACACCACCATAATATGGTCTTTGTGTTGTAGTCAGCTTTTTTTAGTGTTACATTTGATTGAAACATTTGTATCAAGAGGGGAAACGTTTTTTACAAAGTGATGAAACACCCGAAACAAATTTTATTGAGCGATGAAACATCTAGATTTTTTTATATGTGATAAAACACCATTTGATATTTCGCAAATATCAGACGTCCGGATCATAGTATCCTTGGGTAATTCTAATAAACTAAACATAGCCATTTCCACCTACTAAAAATTGATAATTCCAAAAGTCCAAACCAAACATATCCATCGTTACCAAAATTTGATAACACCAATATTTATTATTATATGAAAGTTTGATAAGGTTGATTTGAACAATAAAAAGTAAACAAATCCATAGTTCTAGGTCCCTAGTCCAAACAAATGACGTGTAGCTTTCTGAAATCATGATATTGGATTAAATTTTAAAATACACTTTTTTCACACAAATTTTTGAGAATATACTTTTACAAAAATAAAAAAAACCATGTCACCACTAGCTAAGATGACGCCCACTCACCATGTATTGTGTGACAAAGCTGGTTGGGCTCTGTTGGGCAGAAGGCTTGCCGCCATATGGTGATTATGAGGGTGTCACCACTCGTTGTGCCGATACGGGTATTTTTTTAAAAAAATTTAAAACATGTATTCCTGAAATTTTTTGAGAAAAAAATATTTTGATAAAAAAAACCATGATATTGTGCTAGCTACAGCATCCAACAAGGATCGACAGTTGGTGTGCTTATTAGGGCATGTAGTAGCAAATCACATATGAGAGCGTGATTGGCTACGGATCGATCCTCTCAGTCGGATCATGTACGGAGTAACGCCTACAGTATGAATATTCACAGTTTCAGACAACTTATATATACACCTTCTCATCTCTCATGTACTCTGTTTTTGAACTTTATGTTCAATGAAGCTCATGAGTTCTTAAAAAGATAGTAAATTAAAAGCCCTCGTCATGGCTATTGGCTACCGCAACTGTTCAGATAGAAATAACCTTTTGGAGAAGGGCGCCCAAAGCAACAAATTTGCACAAAATCAGTACAGATAATCGGGACATAAAACGACAAAATGAAGGGCCTATCATTGAACAGCGGTAAGAAAATGATATTTTCCTCCTTTTATCTCCAGTGACCAGTATGGATAGACATCCGGACATTGGCCTACTGCTGCCAATGTTATTACTATCATGTCTCTCTGCGACAACTATTTCAAAGATGACGGGTATAACAATCTTTGTCTTAAGCGGTTGACACTGACAGCGACGTAATATGTACATGTGATCTATATAGTAGATCTTCAAGACACAGCTAGAAATAATCATTGAATGGCAACAAGGACAATAACTATATATTATACAAACGGTGGGTCCTTTCGTAATTTAATCAGATACGTCCACAGAAGACAGAACCACTTTTGCCCGAAGAAAAACAGAACTTAATTAAGATTATTAGAACCACAATTATTCAGGAATCTAATACACTCACCATGCATTGCATGTAGCACACATCTCGCAAGATAGTGTGGGATATACGGTGCCAGGGCAACACGTGTCTACATTAACTCATCTCTCTTCTTCGCCGCAACATATATTGGCTTGGCTCTGGTCCAGCATGATGACAGGAATAAGCACAGCTCACCAAACCTGAAGCATATATAGATATGTCTTTCAGATTGATAAGGTAACCAGAAAAATAAGTAGACTATAAATATTCACGAACGCGTATATCACCTTGCATCATTGCGCTGTCATGACGGCGTCTTCTAAGCTATCATCAAGTTAAATATGTCCATTATTCCATTTTACAATAGTAATCCTAATAAAAAATTCACATAAATACATATATTTTTATCAAATTATCGCAAAACTATATTGTTGACGGGCTATACGCCGATTACGGTATTTGTAGAGTATGAGAATCGTTGGAACCAGGATATACGCGAGATTGAAATAAAAGAGACGAAAGATAGATTTTTAAACAGGTTCAGGCTCCTTGACTGACAGGTAATAGCCCTACTCCTGTCGACTAAAACCGATGTTGCCTTTATATATCAATATCACACGAGTATAATATTCGGATGATCTAATCTAGTCGACGTCGGCTTGACGACATGAAGTTCGAACACATAGTCGACGGCTAGTGTAGTCTTCTTCCTCGAATATGAACTCGACGAGATTAGAGATAACTTTAGGTCTCTTATGTCAGCCTTTGTGGCTATAGATTGAGTTTGTCTAGGCTTATATTCTGACTTGACTAATGTTGGCCTCTATTGGCGTGTCCTCTCTCCTTCTAAGGAGTCTTGTATTTATATCCTCGGATGCCCCCTTGTTCAAGTAAAATTAGAGAGATAAGTATGAGTACGATCCGAGTAGTCCTTGTGGTGTTCAAATAGGACCTCGTTTCTTCTTCCTTATCCGCAACATCTTTTATTTCGAAAAAATATTTTTTTTCTTTATGAGCCGTATTTCCTTAATCAAAGGATACATTCTCGTATACTATTAGGTATATGGTATTTTTTTATACAACGAACCTATGTATAGAAGGTATGTCTTATTGATAACACTGATATATATATTTAAGACATTATATCACAAGACTATATACTTAAATTTATCATAAAACTATAGTTTTAAGACCAAATATCACAAGATCAAATATAGATTTAATATTGAAGTTATCATAGAACTATAAATTTAGAGTTTAAATCCTAGCATCACTGTTATGTTGGAGCTACAAAAGTTATAGTTTTGTGATTAAATTGGTACTAAACATGTATTTTTTGATAAATTTGTTATTAATCTTTATTTTTATGACACGCCACCTTAAATCTGTAGTGTTGCGAGAAAGTTCGCGCTAAATCTGTAGTTTCGTGACGCAACACTAAATTTATAGTTTGTAATAATTTGGTCAAAATATCTGTAGCTTTATAAAATTTACTCTAATAATCATAAATGTTAGTGTTAGTAATATACACAATAAAAGGTCGATTTTCCTAATCCTTCAGTCTTGGTTATGTATAACTACGAATAGCAATTATAAAATCGGATATGCTACCTCACATTTGATAGAAAACATGAGGTAAAATCTTATGGATTTATGCCCATCTAATCTGCTTTGCAATTAGTGCGCCGGATCTTCGACTCCAGCCCTAGCATCTTCTCAATGAACTTCGACGAGCCTATATGGTTAGGGAAGAGGGGAAGTTATCTGGTAATTTAGAGGGAGGCTAGAGCGGCAAAGGCCTGGCGATGGGCAATGCAGTCAGGAGTGCGACGAGATGACGGTGACGAAGTTGTGGAGACGGATGAGAATGGCATGCAAGACAAGCAACAGTGAATCATGACAAAGAAGCATCACAATGTTAGGGCACCAGATGAAGCGAATAAATTAATCATGGCAACGATAATGGAGAAGAAGGGGCTAGGCATCATGGTAGTGGTGTGGTTTGGCGGGCCTTGCCAACTCTAGGGGCAATGTCAATAAGGCGGAGAGGCATAGGGTACCTGCATCAGCTACACTTGGATGACGGGATTCCAACAAGGCTGAAGATAAAAATGAAAATGAGGTTAGATCTGTACTGTTTGATCAAGATCGAATGACAAAAAGATATAATTATTTTGGGCCCCTAAAACTTGCAAATATTACATAGGCACTCCCTTATAAAGTAGGTAGAACTTTCTTATACTTAATTATCAACAAAGCTGAGACATAAAACTAATCTCTCAACTATCAAAATATGAAGTAGTATGCAATAGCTAGGGCTCACTTTTCACGGAAAGGCTAGTTCACGAACGTGCGTGAACTAGGCATCTCGCGAATGGGTTTCCAACCGCATAGCGACAAACGCCGAGGTTAGGGTTAGGGTTTTGAGGGTGGGGGTTTGGGGGGAGGGTGGCGCTTGGGAGGGGAAAGTGGGGGATCAGGGCTTAGAGAGATGGCCTAGGAGGCGACCGACCAGCGGTGGGCGGTGGGCAAGGGCGGGCGCCGAGGTAGTGGCGGTGCCGTGTGGAGCCATGGGGTTGGCAGCGGGCGGTGGGCCGATGTTGGTGGCGGGGGCAAAGCAAGACAAAGGGGAGGGGGAGGAGGTCGGTCGAGCGGGGTCACGCCGGTACATTCACCCCTTTCGGCGCCGGTGAGGCCGGGCGGCGGCATGGGGGCGGGGTGGTGGTGGAAAAAGAGCTGACTTGGTTGCTGGGCGATCTCGCTGAAGGGGGCTCGTTGAAGGTAGGAGAGGGCTCATCGGAAGGGGATACGCGGGTGGCTCGCCAGTCGTCGTCGCTCTCGTCGCTCGGGTGGAGAGAAAGAAAAGAACGACCGCGAGAGAGGAGAGTAAGAGATAATACAGAGAGGGATGAAAAAGATAAGATGGAGAGATGTTGGGCTAGGTTGAAAGCGTTCGCGGCCGTGAACGCTCGCCCACTAGACCCACCCCACTTTTTATGGAGAGGGGAAGAGAATAAGTGGATGCAACCTCTATGAAAAAATCTTCGATCTTCACCTCGGACCTTTGATGACTTATGGGTTAAAATCACCGTTAAATAGGTAGATGCATGGACGAGACATTTATTCGAATAAAGTTTTTTTCCATCGAGATATAACAGGTTAATATATAGGTTGACAGAACGTCACATAGTTAAATTATCAATAGAAGACATTATATTGGAAAATATTTTAGTACCAACTTATGCTCACATGGCTTGCTCCAACTCTACATACGTGTCTACACCACCGTGCACGTTTTGGGAATCTTGTTGCGCAGGATAGGATAAAATACTGAAGTGATGAAACTATTAATTAGCATGCGACATACCTGATCAGATTTAAGTATCTGATCAAGTCAAGATATCATATTTGCGCACTAGATTCGGTGGGTCGTCGGTTGATGACAGTGATGTTATATATATGAAACTTCCCATGCATATTTAGCACGATATACTTGTTTAATTTCAGTACAAGTTTTGAAGAAGATTTTATCAGAATTAATAGGACAAGCCCATGTTTTTATACATCTATATTTATTTAAATACTACATTTGTTTCAGAATATAACTAACTGTTTAATTCAAATTTAAAATTACATCTCCAAAATAATACGATAATGTCCCAAAATAATCCTATAATCATGGGGCAACTAAATAATCGTTTGTTACAGACATGTACTATCTCCATTCCAAAATGTAACAACCTAAGATAAGTAATAGTATAAATCTGGACATATGTCTAGATTCGTAGTTCTAAGATGAGTCTCATTGCAATATTTTGGGACGAAGAGAAAAGCATGAAGTTACATCTCCAATTATATTGCTAACATTCACCCGTTGTTAAATCGTGGAGCAGCCAAATTCGGGTTGTTTTGGTGGCTAAACTTTATTATACTTGTAACAACCAAATCTGATCGAGTGAGATAAATGTTTAGAGTCTCATTGGTTGCACGAAAAACTCATTATTGATATGCCATAACAGCTTATTAGCAAGAAAAAATAATTTATGTATAAAACTTTTATATATGTGTTTTTAGTAACTTAAAAGTTAATGATGAAAAAGAAAAAAACTACGTTAAAAATATCTTAAAATCAACTTCAAAACTAAAATTTAAAATTTAAAATTTTGCTTTGGCTTATTCTCTTTATGGCAATGGATGGGGCTATTAGCTTATGGCATAACTATGTCATGTCACACCTTTTTAGCGAATAAATCCATGGACATATTTTTGCAACATATATCTTTGCTCCCAGCGTCGTTGCCCGTAAAAATGTGTTGCATCCAAGTATTTCTTAAAGGTTCTGTGGCAAAGTATGAATCTATCCAAAGAATTCCTCGGATACTACGGTTAAAATGTGCAAACGACTGTACGGTCAGCTCTTTAGTCATGATATCCGACGTGGACACGAGTAAATTCCTGCAGTGCGCCCTGCCGTCGATAATAAGCTCTCTGGACCGGGCAGCCAGTAGTTACTGCTGCTAGTTAGCTCGTGTAGGTGCACTGTACCACACGTGCTGATCCGATCCTTTTGGTTCAATTGGAACTGCTACTACCTCGACCAACGAGCGAGGCTTATTTATCTCCGCTGGAATCGTAGATCGTCACGCAGGGACGAGGACACAGAAGGCTACATGCACTGGCCACTGGGTACAACCGATATTATAACGGCCAAAGTAGGAAGGTACGTGGTTTCTGTCTCTTCCGCTCACTTGAGTTCTCAGCCGGGCGGTAAAAAACCCACCGGCGCAGGGGCGAGGCATGCGTCCATTGCAGCGACGGAATCATGCAGATGAAATTATCAAGCACATGCTCCGCCTCGCCAACAGCAACACCCCCACACGGGATGGCGGGAATCAAACATGGGAGGAGGGGAATAACAACGTGCTGAATGGGCCTACCAGAACAATTGAGCAGTCAAAACGTCCTTGCGCGCGCACACGGACGTGACACGCGACCTCTCAATCTCTCACTCATATATACCCAACCCACCCCTTATCACGGGCGACGAGACGTTCCGCTGGTATAAAACGGCCCCCTCCCGGGACGCCACGATCGTCACAAGCAAACGCACGCGCCCCCGCCTATGAAAGCCCGCGCGCACCACGCACGCACGCACGCACGCAGACGCAGCTCGTCTCCATGGGTGTCATCGAGGCAGAGGTGTTGCATGGAGCGGTGGAGGCCCTGGCTGGATCGCTGCAGCCGCACGTGGCCACCGCCTTCTTCGTGTTCTCGGCGTGCACGGTGGCCCTCGCCGCGCTCCTTGCCGTGGTGCGCCTGCGCCCGCCGTGGTGGTGCGACTGCGCCGTGTGCGAGGCCTACCTGACGGCGTCGTGGTCGGGAGAGTTCGACAACCTCTGCGACTGGTATGCCCACCTGCTGCGCACCTCGCCGGCGCAGACCGTGCACGTGCACGTCCTCCGCAACGTGCTCACCGCCAACCCGGTCACCGTCGACCACGTGCTCCGCGCCAGCTTCGACAACTATCCCAAGGGCGCTCCCTTCTCCGCCATCCTCGCCGACTTCCTCGGCCGCGGCATATTTAACGTCGACGGTGACGCGTGGCTCTTCCAGCGCAAGCTCGCCGCGGCCGAGCTCGCGTCTCCGGCGCTCCGCGCCTTCGCGGCGCGTGTTGTGGCCTCCGAGCTGAGGTGCCGCCTCATTCCTCTGCTCCACTCTGCTTCCCGTGAGGGCAACGGCAAGGTGCTCGACCTGCAAGACGTGTTCCGCCGCTTCGCCTTCGACAGCATATGCAAGATCTCGTTTGGCCTCGATCCTGGCTGCCTCGAACTGTCGATGCCGGTATCGACGCTCGTGGAAGCGTTCGACACGGCGTCGACTCTCTCCGCGCGGCGGGCGACGGTGCCCATGCAGATAATCTGGAGGCTGAAGCGGTTCTTGAACGTCGGGGACGAAAGGAAGCTCCGGGACGCGGTCCGTTTGGTCGACGCGCTCGCGGCGGAGGTCATCCGGCAACGGCGAAAGCTTGGCAGCGCTGCCTCCGGCAGCGACCTCCTATCACGCTTCATGGGCTCCATCGACGACGACAAGTACCTCCGCGACATCGTCGTCAGCTTCATGCTCGCCGGCCGTGACACCATCGCCTCGGCGCTCACCGCCTTCTTCCTGCTCCTCTCCGATCACCCAGAGGTCGCCAGCGCCATCCGGGACGAGGTCGCCCGCGTCACGGGCGACGGCAACCGAACCATGGCCGACACATTCGACAAGCTCAAGGACATGCACTATGTGCACGCCGCGCTGTACGAGAGCATGCGGCTGTTCCCGCCAGTGCAGTTCGATTCCAAGTTTGCCGCCGGCGACGATACGCTCCCGGACGGCACGGTCGTCGCGAAGGGCACCCGGGTGACCTACCACGCGTACGCCATGGGCCGGATGGAGTCCGTATGGGGCCCCGACTGCGCCGAGTTCCGGCCGGAGCGGTGGCTCCGGGATGGCCTGTTCGTCCCGGAGAGCCCGTACCGTTACCCTGTCTTCCAGGCGGGCGTTCGCGTCTGCATCGGCAAGGAGCTGGCCCTCATGGAGATGAAGGCCGTCATCGTCGCCGTCGTCCGGAGCTTCGACATCGAAGCGATCGCGCGGAGCTCGCGGCGGCCCAAGTTCGCGCCGGGCCTGACCGCCACGTTCGCAGGCGGCTTGCCGGTGAGAGTGCGCCGGCGGCGAGCACGTGCGAGCGGGCACAACCCGCCAATTTAATAGGTAGAGCAAACAAATTGTTCGTGTCATCACGATTTGTTCTTCTGTGCTTCTTTTCGAACTGGAATATTAATTAGGTTACATGCATCACGCGCTTCCGCTCGAGTAGTAGCTGTCGATTATGATCGATGACTCCGTGACCACTCGTGAGTGGCTGAGTGCGTTGGCACTTGGCAGCACCAAGCTTGATGCTGGACGACTAGTCAGTTGCCTCCACCACTTGAGATTGAGAGGTAGATTCTGGCAATCGATCGATTGCGAACCTATCAGACCAAATCGCGCGTAGCCCGACTTGTCTGCGATCAAATCAATCCCCCGGCGCCGTTCGATCGGTTCATTAACTTCATTCAAAGAAGAACATATACGGGACAAAAATGGAACTGGAGAAGAGGAATCAACTGGCGAACGGCAACACTGTCGTAGACAGTAGACTCCAAGTCGTTTGCTATAGCTAAGCGCGCGGCGCAAATCTATTATGATTTCCTTTGCGTGGAAAGAGATCAATTTAGCGATTAGTGGTAAATTAAAATGCGAGGCGTGGCCGTGGCACAGAATCTAGGAGTGGTAGCTAGTGAGTATAGTATGCGACGAGCAGGCTTTTGGAGCAGAGGCGCAGAGAGTTGCACGCATATGTTCGAGTACGGCGACATAAACAGATGCTAATTCTTGGTGGTCGGGGTGGGTCTCGGGGGGAGAAGAACCAACACGGCGCACATGTGCTCGTGGGGCGGCCGCTAGCTGCTCGTGTTAGATCCTCCTCGTGGTCCTGCCGTCCGTCCCAACTTCGTCTGGGCCTCTCGCCAACCAAGTGCCATTAAAATAGTACGCAGTACCAGCAGCTGCAAGAAACCCGGGGGCACGTTTTCTTTTGCATCCAGAGCAGGCAAGGACGCAATGGCAGTAAAAGATAGGTAGGTAGGGACTCTCCCCCTTTGCTTTGCTTAGGGGTGTTTGAATTCAGGGACTAATTTTTAAATCTTTATCATATCGGATATTTGAGTGTTAATTAAGAGTATTAAACATAGACCAATAATAAAACTAATTGTATAAATGAGTGCTAATTCGCGAGACAAATTTTTTAAGCCTAATTAATCCATAATTAGCATATGTTTACTGTAGCATCACATAGACTAATCATGAATTAATTAGTCTCAATAGATTCGTCTCGCAAATTAGTCCAGGGTTATAAAATGAGTTTTATTTTTAGTCTACGTTTAATACTTCTAATTAGTGTACAAACATTCGATGTGACAGGAACTAAAAACTTTTTAGTCTCATCCAAACGGGCCTTATTATCCTTCTCGATCTACAGGAACTAAGCTAGGTAAATTCCATAGCGCTTCCGAAGAACGCAGACCTGATTTCCACATGCCAAAAGGTTAGGATGCAAGTGCCAATAAGACAACAACTCCACGCTTGATTCCGTTCATCGGCTCTATGGTCAGCTCGACTGTCGATCGATCCCGTCAAAATTGTTTACTACCTCCCTCTCAAACTACATATAGCTAAAAAGTTGTTATGATTCAATATGAATGTGGTAAGTAAAAGTTTGAGAAGAGAATCTCGAAGGAAAAAATATAAATTACCCCCTGAATTATTGGATGAGTACGAATAATACTCATAAACTCAAAAACCAGACATCACTAACCTTAACTTTCAATATCGGACAAAAAAAAAAACCTTGAGCATTGTTACGAGCAGTTTAGGGTTCAAATAGCACACGTGGTAATCCAGTCAGCAATTCTTTTGCTAAAAAGAATCGCTAGTGCCCACTTGTCAGAATCCCCATCCCTCTCTCTCTTCTCCTTCTCCTTCTGAAGCGCGCGGCGGCGGTGGTCGGTCCGCTCTCTCGCACATGCTCGCCATGGAGGAGGAGCGCGAGCGTGCCTGCAGATAAATATGGTGGCGAGGGAGAGGAGACGATGCGGCAGGGCGCCTGCAAAGGCCAACGGCATGGAAACGGAGGCGAGGGTGGCGCGAACGAAGGCGAAGATGTGGCGGCGAGGGCAGCACGGTCAAAGCCGAAGGTGCAGTGGCGGAGACGTCCATGGCGGGGAAATACGGTGGCGAGGGAGACAGGGCGACGCGACGGGGCGCCTGTAGAGGCCGATGCATGGAGGTGGAGGCGAAGGGCTGTGCCCGCGGTGGCTCCTGGTCTTGGATCCCCAACCTCCTTGTCCCTATCGGCTCTTGGTCTTGGATCGATGCAAGCCATGGCCGCCTCCGCCACCACACCTTCGCCTTTGATTGCGTTGTCCTCGCCACTGATCGCGTCATCCTTGCCTCTGCCTCCATGCCGCCGACCTCTGCAGGTGCCCCGCCGTGTCATCCCCTCTCCCCTACCATCGTATTTCTCCGTAGGCGCGCTCGTGCTTCTTCTCCATGGCGAGTGTGTACGGGAGAGTGGGTTGGCCGCCGCCGCCACCCACTTCAGAAGGGGAGGAAGAAGAGAGAGATGGGTGGAGATTCTAACAAGTGGGCCCTAGCAATTTTTTTAGGAAAAAAATTTGTTAACTGGTCTACCACGTGTGCTATTCGAACCCTAAACCACTCGCAATAGGGCTGGTGGAGGGGGGGGGGGTTTGTCCAATATTGAAAGTTCAAGATGAGTAATGTTTAATTTTTAAGATTAGGGGTATTATTCGTACTCATCCAATAGTTAAGAGGTAATTTGTACTTTTTTCAATCTTGGAAACCCACCACGAATCTAGAGAGATGGAGTGCGCCATCACACCTTGCATTGGTTTTACACTAGTTTGTTGGATGGTTGCGTTTGACCTGTCCTCCCGCATCAAAGCTCACAAGATGGACCAGGTCATTCTTCAGTGTGTCCAGCAGAAACAATTTCTTGTCAGACATTTCCATTGTAAACTGGTAGAAGTAAATGGTTTTTGCCGGAATTCATTTCGTTTGGTCCCGTCTGTAGATTTTTCATCGGCTGAAAATGACAATGCGTGTGCCAGGGTTCAGGTTTGTGAACATAAAAATGGTGACGTTAAAGCTGTAGTTTCCTCAGAATTAAAAGTTCTTGCAAATAATCTTTTTTTATCTAGATTTTAAAAAGTTATAGTAATTAAATTTAGAAAATAAACTAAAAGTATTCTCACTAGCTGAAATTTCACCCACTGCTCCTTAAAATCTACAAGCTCTCCAGACAGGCCCGTAATTTTCAGGTATGCCGAGGACAGCCAACAATCAAGGATAAGAATGGTTGAATAATGCTGCTCTGCCGTATACTGTTTGAATAATTTGACCGTGTCAAGTGGCGATGGCGACTTGTGTGATGACGACGTCGTTCCATTTTCACCTTTGAGGTTTTGAGCGGCAGGGAACTGTGTAAAAGAACTGCATTCATGACAAATTAGCTCGTTGCTCTTGCGTGTATGTGAACTATGAAGACCCGGAAATACTGCTGCGTCCTTGGGTTTTAGCCTAGTGTTGTGTCCTGTCCAAAGCTCTGCACTGAAACTCCGACAGACTCACAGTCAGTCACACCCGTGCGTGTTGCTCGTTAACGATCGGTGTCGCGTCCGTACTATACTCTCCCGTACCAGTGTACCACACACTAGCGCGACAACTCGTCGTTGGGTTTCACCGTTGCTTCGACAACTTATGCTTATGCCTCCCCTACCGTGTCATTCGTTTCCCGTGCAAAGGCAATCATAGGGCCCAACCATCTTGCCATCTGACCGAAGCCGGCAGCTTTTCTTTTTCCTGCACGAGGGGCTAGTGCGCACGGCACCGGAGCTTCGGTCCCGATCGGATCACCGGGCACTAGGGGCGGCGTAGATCCTGGCCGATCTAGTCCAGCAGTCCAGCCCACCGGAACAGAGGCTTCAGGTGTGTGCGACAAGCGGAAAGTGTATTCAACAAATCGTTGGAACCTAATTCCGGGAGGAGGAGATTTGACCACCCCGCTGTCTCGCGGACCACATCATCCAGCAAGCCGGCTTCGCCATTTGCTTGAGGAATTCTGCGTGCATGCAGTAATGCAGTGACGGAAAAGCGGGAGCACGTTGGTGGGTGTTAGTGGCGGTCTTTTTCTTTACACGATCGCTAATGGAGACTTTGGATGCTGACGGAAGGCCACCCGGTGTACTATATGGTGGCTAAGATTCCGTCGAAATGATGATGCGAGCGCTGATAATAAAGAAGATAAAGGAAGCTCACCAGCCGATTGATTGCTCATTGCCTTGCAGAACGTCAGAAACTATATGGGCCTAATGTATTATGCTTTCAGCCCAAACTTCACAAAGGCCCGTAGAGATCTCCTGGCCCATCTATAATTGGAAAATTGGAAGCCGGCCCGAGAGAGGCAGAATATCCGGGGATGGCGGGCCGCCGGCTCGATTGATACGGATGCCGGTTGCCTCCTCTTCCGCGACTCCGGCGACGGAATCGCTCCCCCGAAGCGAGCTATTTCTCCCTTCCTTTCCTAAATTCTAGCTACGCATCTCGCGGTCGTCTCCCTCTCCGCACGCAAGCAGCGGGCGGCTGCTGCTCCCCGTTTCCGTCGTGTGGAGCTTGCGAGAGCCTGGACCACGGTGGAGGCCTCCGCCGGCGTTGCTCGCCACCGGATTTGGCGTGGTCTGCTTCCGTTATTGGTTGGCTTCGCATCTCCTCCACCCAAACAAGAGCTTAATTGGGCCGATCTCAAGCCCTAGACGGAACTTGCACTTCTCGACCCAAAACCCAAACAGGGCCTAATTGGGCCGATTCCCCCTATATTCTCGTTTCCCGCGGCTCAACCGCTCATCAAGCCCTAGATAGTGCGCTCTCTCTCTCTCTCTCTCTCTCTTTGCTCGATTCGCCGGCGATGGCGGCGGCGCCGCCGGAGGCGACGGGGGCGCCGCCCCAGACTGAAGGAGAGGAGGTTAAGGATGGCGTCGAGGTCTGCCTATTTGACGAGTCACCGGAGGCCTTCTCCAGAGCGGTGCACGCCATCTCGGAGCTCACAGCCGGGGAGCCCGAGCCGAACTTCCCTGACGCCGAAGTCGAGCGGCTCGCCTCCTCAATAACTTTCCTCAGGTGAGAAACTCGCTCCTTTGCTCTGTCTAATCCGGTACCAAATCACCGCGACAAAATTGGTAACTTTCTGTTGCTGACCTATTAGCTGGGTGGAGTGGACGAATTTGTTTTTAATAGTAGCGTTTTTCAGGAAAATATTTGTTAGTCATTGATGCAGTTTCACGGAGCTTTCGAATGGGAAAATTTATGTGGCATATTTTTTTTATAGATATTTATGTGGCATATGAGCCCTCTTTAGTTTGTTCATTGCCTTATGTGCCACATGCGGTGGCAAATTTTATTGGAATTTGTGAATTTGGATCCTAGGACATCACTACCACACAAACAGAAAAAAACAGTTGTTGCTTTGGCGCCGTTTCATTATTCCTGTTGTGATTATTGTAATTCATTTGGTTTTTGCCACTGCAACTGGCCATGTTCTTACCTCCTGTGTCCTTAGGTAACAATGATAGCTTAATGCATGATTCTGTTTCTCTATTGATTAGAATGATACCAAGATTTTTTTATGTCATGAACAAAATGCAGTTGCACTGTTATTTGTTTCGTTACTAATTTAGTAAGTTTAAGTCACTTTTGTTCTGTTAGATATATTTCCTCAATCTGTACTTATTTGTTGTTTCATGATTGATGGATGATCATTTATGCACATTGTGACTTTTAGCTTACCATTTGATGTTATGGTTTAAGGCACGGGGGAGTAGCCAAACTTGACCCCCTTTATCTAGTAGTCAGTGAGCCCCACCTTATTTGTGCAGACTACTTGTTAGCTGTTACTCCCTCCGTCCCAAATTATAGGGCGTCCTCTCTTTAAGGAAAATCAAACTCGATAAATTTTGACTAATAATCATATTAATCATATCTATGCTAAGTATTATGCATGTTATATCACTAGATTCATATTTTAAAGTCATTTTATGTGATGCTAATTTTATATTCGTTGGGAACGTAATATGAAATAAATTAATGGTCAAAATATGTCATTGAAGACTGTGTAAAAATAATATAGGCCTTATAATTTGGGACGGAGGGAGTACTATGTATTCAGGATTGGCAGTTTCAGTTACAGCTTTAGTTATTAGCAACCTAGCATGCTATAACTAGTTAGTACTCTTTGATTTAATCACCAACAAAAGTAGAAGTAAAAACTTAATGTGCCCAGTGTTCACCAGAAATATTCTTTTTGTAAAAGAAGCACCACTCACTGTGTTTTAGCACCCACCAATATATGGCTGTTAAACTCAACTGAGACTGATCAGCTGGTACAGCCATACAAGGCTGCTCAGAACCTTAGCTTTCTATCATCCATCTCACTGTATGCTGATTTGCATCAATTGGACCTGCATATTTTCAACGTGCTGCATTGCTGGTTATCCTTCTCCATGCCCCTTTTGAATTTGCATTAATACTAACTAAATTTCTACATTATCACGTATACTTGCTCCATAAGTGCAATGCATTGGTTTTTATCCAAATGTGTCAAGTGTCAACTATTAGCAGTTCACATTAGATAAATTATCTGCATTTATTATAACCATTAGCATTTTGTCCAGACAGACTATCTGCAATAATTGAATTTCTCCACTAATAGTGTTAGGCCACTTTCCTTGGCATAGTATAGTCTATAGTTGGGTTGGATTTTAGGTTTGCCGTGTTCAGCTCGCTTATGCACATGAGGATGACTTCTTTCAGCACCAAGAGTAACAAATTGTGGAAAGTTCTAACAGTTATTCTGAGCATCAATTACATGGAATTCACAAGCTGCTTTTTCATTTGTCTAATCTGACCGCCTTCTTTTTTTTAAAAAAAAAATCAATATTATTTAGTACCTAATCTGCTAGTTATTTCATATCTTTGCAGAGAATGGAGGCACTTCTCTTATGAGCCAAAAAATGTTAGTTTCACTTGTGACTCCAGATCAGCTCCATCCAGAGTTGACACACACAAGATAAACTTACCACAGTTCTCATCTGCATCTGTTCCCCAGGTAACTCAGTTGCTGTTGGTGCCTTGCGCTAAGTTCTTGAGGCTATTTTTTGTTGTGTATTTCAGCTGAATGAGATTTCTTATATCATCTCTTGTTCCTTTTGGACCATATTCTCATAAATAAGTTCGGATCACACTGCAGATCACACACCTAGACGATGGGAAGGCTAAAACAGACAGGTATTGTTTATGGAGTTCTTTCTGTACTACTTTATAATCTTGTCAATCTACTCATCTTGTTGTCTGGTTCTTCCCCATATTTGTCAATAAAGGTTGTACTGTTAGTGGAGATAGGTTATGTTTTAAGTTTCTCAGTTGACATTAGGAATAACCCATGTCTGCTTATGTATTGTTTTAGCTCCTTTGGCAATTCACTAGTTGCTAATTTGCTATAACATGACCAATAAGCAGACTAATTGGCTGTATTCCTGCTGTTGGTTAGTAGTTTTCGGGTTTCGGGAGATACCTCCTTCGATCTCTTTGAGTAGGTCTTCTATGAAACACGAGATGCAGGACTTGAATCTTATTTTGAAGCCTTCCAAACTATCCATTGTTGTTTAAAGACTTCAGTACAGTCTCCAATCGACACCTGTGACAATTGAAATACTTTTGTGTATGCTAGTTATTAAGATTTCTTAAATTGACTGCACACGCTTCAAAACTACTAACTACATCAACTTGGGAGTAGTGGGTCATTCTTTGGTCCAGAAGAACAATCCTGCATTGGGTTTGGCAAACGTGCCAAAACCATACCTTTTTCTTCCTTTTTTTTTCGGGGTGGGGGGCGGTGGGGGTGGGGATGCTTTTTTTGTGATTGATGAAAATAGATCTAATCTAATAGTACTATTATATGCATTTGCCCTTCCCATTTTATTTAGTACCAAGCCTCACAGTGTGATAAACACTGTTAATACTTTTTACCTGCCATGTTATATATTCTTTCACTTCTCCTTGCTTTTCATATCCATTTGACTCTATGAAGCCATCTTGCTTAAATTGTGTTTAATAACTTTTTAGCTTTTGCAGCTCAGATTTCGTTATATTTGCCGGAGGCAATGTTTGGGCGTTGGACTGGTGCCCTAGGTTGTGTGACAGGCCTCATTCTCCCATAAACTGTGAGGTTATAACTATGATAATACTGAAAGTTTTCTCTTGTTGTGGCTTCAAAAGAGTTTATGCATCAGCATAATTTTTGTTCCAATATCCACTACTTGCTGTGACTATGAGCATGATGAGTGTTCTTTAGTTCATATGTCAATGGGAAAATTAACATGTTTAACTGAGCCACATACTTTATGGTGACATGAATTTAAAGACATCTCTTGCAGTACTCCCCATGTTTACTTTTATTAGGCACATTTCGTTTTCTGTATTTGTTTTCCCATTTTAGATGCTCACAGGAATAAAAGTAAAATTTCTCATCTTTTCCAACTCTTGTTAAAGCAGTGAATCTAGTTCAACATTTCCAGTTCTATGTGCTGTGCATTGCAGGATGATAAAATGGCAGTTTACTCTTTCTTTTTTACTTAATAAAACCTTGTGCTGAGATAAAGCATGTCTAAGAGAAATGACCGAAGGGAGTTCTTCCCAAGGGCATCTTTGCATGCAGACTAATTGCATGATTGCATTGAATCGTTCAGTGTCTATGAAAGTAGTATTATGTTCTTTTTATGGTTTATATCTTCAAGTATTTGCTGGTCTTGAAAAAAAGTATAGGACTAGGGAGTACAAGTTATTGAGAGCTGATAACCTTATTTGCACGTCTCCTATACATTGCAGTATCTTGCTGTTGCTGCTCACCCTCCAGGTTCTTCTTACCATAAAATTGGCATGCCATTAATCGGGAGAGGTATAATTCAAGTTTGGTGTCTCCTAGCACCATCTGAAGAGGGTCATCCTCATCAGTCATTGGTTGCATGCAATAAATATAATTCATCCAATCAACCAAAACGAAGAGGTAGACCAAGAAAGACCATCACAACTTCTGATGATCACTTGGAACCAAGTGTAAAAAGACCAAGGGGCAGACCAAGAAAATATCCACTGCCAATTGCCAAAGTGGAAGATTCATCCCAAAACGACAGAAGTCAAGACTTTGCTCTTATTGATCCTCTTGTCAGTTCAGCAGTTGTTTCATGTGACGTTGCAATAGCTTGTCCCATGCCAACTGTTAAGCCTGTGGAATCAACTCCAAGAAAAGGTAGAGGGCGACCTAGGAAAAAACCTGTTGAAATAAAAGGTTTGTCTGGCATTGAACTAACAGAAGATTTGTCTACAGCTCTATCTCCAATAGCTTTAACCTGTATGGAGCCCAAGAAAAAAAGGGGGAGGCCCCTAAAGTATCCAGCTCCAAGCAACAGCAAGCATCTTCCAGGCACTGATACTGAATTAGGAAACGATTCTGTCTGTTGCTTCCCTGGTTCAATTGATTGTGGTTTAGGTCCCACTGAAAATAATGGGTCTGGTGCTAATTTAACTCATGTTGCAGTTGATGCAGCCTCCCTAGTTCCATCGTCAGGTCAGAGGGGTAGAGAACAGCCAGAAAAGGAAGTAATTCATATTGAGAATTCCATGCCATCTGGACAGTCTGACATAGGATCCATGTTGCCTACGTATATTTTACCTGAATCAAGCAACAAGAGTGACTCGACTGGTCCGAAGCGGAGGGGACGACCTAGGAAGAAACCATTTCCGAGTACAACCAGTTGTGTATTTGCTCCTGGTACTGAGACCCCAAAGAAAGGTTCTACTCTGACCAATTCAAATAATCTCATGGTCTTGGCCAAGAGTAATTGTGACATTTTAACAAATGATATTGGTCGATCAAGCTGTGCTATAGAGAACAGTGTCCATTTGAGTGTTGGAACATCTCATGCTGCAACACCAGCACAGAGCATATGTCTTGCAAAATGCAAGGAAGAGTCAAGTGCCAAGAAGGGTAGAGGCAGACCTAGAAAGCAGCCAATTTCAATGGAATGCGGTTGTTCTAAAGCATGCAGGGGTGAAGAACAAAAAACTCAGACAATTCCCAAGTCAAGCGACAATGCGGCCTTAGTTGAAAATTGCAAGAAAGAATCATGTCCCGGAAAGGGCAGAGTGCAAGATAAAAAGAAATCTGTTTCAAATGAAAGAAGTTCAGTAGTGCTTAGTGTTGAAGTACAGAACATGGTCGGATCTTCTGCATCAACTGCATCAAGTAGTCGCTTGGCCTTGATAGAGAATTCAATGCCACTAGGATCATGTGTAAATGAAGATGCATCTAATGAGGTTGGTTTGAGTGGACCTGTTGGCTGTGACATCATGAAAATGTGTAAAATCAATACTTCATGTTGTACTCCTGCTTGTAACTTTGAAAATGCAGAGGCAAATCAGGCTGTATCTGTTCCTTTCGAAAACAGTGCTCAGGTCATTGATGAACTAAAAGATACAGAAGTGGCTCGATTCAAAGAATCAACTAAACATGATAATATGATTTGTTCTGCAGAAAAGACCCTTTCTCGTGTCCCAAAAGACATTTCTCTACCAAGGGTTGTCTTATGTTTAGCTCATAATGGAAAAGTTGCTTGGGACATAAAATGGAAACCTCCTTCAGCAAATCAGTCAGAACATAAATCATGTTTGGGTTTTCTTGCAGTACTCTTGGGGAATGGCTCGCTTGAAGTGTGAGTATATGCTCTTGTAGATCCTTATTTATCTCTTATTTGAATATCACCCCCTCTTATCATCTTGTAATTCATTTTTGTGCACAGATGGGAAGTTCCATCTCCAAGCATGATTCAGAAAATATATTCCTCTTCTTCAAAGGAGGGTACCGACCCTCGATTTTTAAAGCTGAAGCCTGTGTTTAGTTCTTCCAAAGTAAAGTGCGGGAACAGACAAAGGTAGGACCTGTAGACTTTCTATTTGTTTTTTTTGTTTGTTTTTTGCTAGTAGTAGCTCAAACTAGGTGGAAGATTTGGATATTTTTATAAATTCCTCAGCATGAACTTTAATTTTGAAGCCATTGCCTCTTTATAATGGTAAACAGCATTCCCTTGACAGTTGATTGGTCACCCTCTCATGATATGATATTGGCGGGATGTCACGATGGAACGGTACCTTTTCCTTACCCAGCAAAATTATTTTCTTAACTTAAATCCTTTTCCTGTGACCTTTGAGTCTTTCAAGTTGCTATTCTGAAAGTTCTGTGATTGACTTTTTTATATTCCAGGTTGCTTTATGGAATTTCTCTGCAAACTTGTCATTTCAAGGTATTTAGATAGCTTTGCCAACGACATCACTCTTATCAGTTATCATTTACACTTTGCCTGACAACATGTCTGACTGTAGAACTGCTTTACTGGTTTAAAAGCAAGTTACTGGAGTTCCCAAATCTTCGCATTTCTTGTTCTGTTCTGTTTGCAAACAAAACTAAGCATGCGTTCTGTTGATAAACAGGTTCAAAACCTTTTATGTGTGTAACTGCTGAATCTGCTCCCATCAGAACCGTGTCATGGGCACCATCTGTGAGGTAGTTGTACTGTTACTTCTGGTCTATTCCAAAAGATAATTTTTGAGTTTTGACTCCTGTCATTCTAACAGTGAGGAAAACGTGAATACCTTTGTCACTGCTGGAGAGGATGGTCTGAAATTCTGGGATTTACGGTAGGTGTTGGCCTTGTTGTGAACTGAAGCAATGTTTCAAAGCATCTTTCGAACTACTCTCCTATCCTACATGAATTTCTAATATTATTTAGTATATGGGTCCTCAGAGGTCTGAACATTGAGGGTGGTCTCTCCCCCTTCTTTGAATTCGTGGCACCTCCCAATTTCTGAACCATCCATATTTGTTTCTGTTTCTGTTTCTGTTTCCTAATGGTAAAAATTCCGAGTTAACAAACAAAAGATAGGCATGATATGCAGAATATGTTATTCTCACATGGACCAATGATGTCAGTAGGAGTTTCTTTATGAATCCAGTGCGATATACGGTTCTTTTTCTATAGCTTTTCAATGGGTGCTAAGAAACTTGTTCTAGAAACTGCAGTATGTTTGGCTATAGATATATTGATTGTTATGGTTAAATCACTACCTGTCACAGCCCCCTTTGATTTGCTGTTGTTTTCTACCCTTTTTGTTTTGTAACATTTGGGAATTTTAGTGCATCTCATAAGATTTCTTTGCTGCAGAGATCCATATCGTCCTCTTTGGGAGTTAACTACTGCTCCAAGGGCCGTATTAAGTCTTCAATGGTTGAAGGATGCAAGGTAATATTTGTTAAGCACTAAATGTACTTGTTTTACTTCACTACAGAAGATTTCTTCATTAGCATCGGTGTTTACGTTGTTTTCCTTGTCTTTGAAACACTGCACTAATTTTAAATGGAGATGTATGTTTCCATTAATGTTGGAATACATACTAGAAACCATATTTGCTAGAATGTTGACAATTGTTTTAGTCATGTAATTATGTTCTTAGCCCGTGGTTCATAGGGCCTGTACTTCTCTGTTAGCGTGCTAAGGTGGATATTGTTTTTGTTTATATAATTAGTTCCATTAAAGCATCTGCATATTGTTTTACATAATTCTATTTGCACTTGTTTTTTTTCAAAAGCTCTATTTGCACTTGTTTACATAATTATTAACATAAATGTTTGTATTTGCCCACCTGGATCAAAGTAGACGTGATTAAGGGTGAGTTCTTCACCCTACTTTCCCAACTCACATCTCTCTTTTTTCGTACGCACGCTTTTCAAACTGCTAAACGGTGTGTTTTTTGTAAAAAGTTTCTATACGAAAGTTGCTTTAAAAAATCATATTAATCCGTTTTTCAAAAAAATTAGTAAATACTTAATTAATCATGTTCTAATGAGTCTCTCCGTTTTCCGTGCGAAGGGAATTTCTTCCCAACACTCCCAAACGAACACACCCTAAATAGATCCCATTGTTTCATTCATGGTGATATTGTGTGTATATAGTCCAGACATACCCTTTTGTTTACTAGAATAGTGATGTTAACTGTTATATTTTTTATCTTTGTGTTCAGAGGTCTTGTCATATCATTGGAAGATGGCACATTGAAGTTCGTTAGCTTGTCAAGAATCGCAAATGATGTTCCTGTTACTGGAAGGCCATTTGTTGGAACGAAAACTCAGGGTGTTTCTACCTATCAATTGTCTGAATATTTGATCTGGAGTGTCCATGCCTCAGAAATTACAGGTGCATTTCACCTCATGTCCAACCATAGTAGATATCAAGTATTGGAATCTTAGTTATAGCCGTATAACAATCCAATCACCAGCTAATATTTTACACAATTTATTATATCAGCTACACCTCTTGTGTTATTCCATTTTGGACACTTAATATTAAGATATATTAATTGATATTATACAACTCAGGAAAAAGTTGCTGGCATGAAAATATCAATATTTAGTTCCACACATGTGAGCAGAGTAAAAATGTCAAATATTCATGATAATTCATGAATTTGTAATTTTGTTTTGCTGATATCCAGGCCATGCGGCTTATTGTGTGGCTGATGGAACTGCTGTTTGCTTTGAGGTAAACTACATAGCACATATAGTATTGATTTATGCACGCTATTGTGATTCTCTGTAACATTGCTAAAAAATTATTCAACTTACTGTAGCTTACTCCGAGATTCTGGGAAAAGGAACCTGGGAGGAACCGTGTACCATATTTTCTTTGTGGTTCATTATCAGAGGAGGGAACAACCATTAAAATTGGTATCGCATTACCAAACTCTCCTTTGTCAAATGTTCCCCTGGGGACCAAACGGGCTACTAAAACTTGCAAAGATGTAGCTCAATTGCATGTTATAGAAGAAGGGAAACTTCTTACCAACTCAGGTAATCTCTGTCACCTGCAACTTGTATCATTTTGCTTGTACCTGACATGCCTGCTTAACCACCATACAGAATACAATTGTGCTATAAATCCGAACATCAGAGATGGTCAACAAGATGAACCTGATGAAGGACAAGAAACTGGTGCCATAGTTTTAGCTGCTCCTTCAATTGAAGAGAATTTTGGCACAAGCACCAGCAGGGGTAGCGAATCCCCTGAAAATTTTGAGGTCTTTCCTCCTAAAGCTGTAGCATTGCATCGGCTGAGATGGAACATGAATAAAGGTAGCGAGAAATGGTTGTGCTATGGAGGTGCTGCAGGCATTATCCGGTGTCAGAGGATCTAAGAAACAAGAGCACAATTGAGGAATCTCCTTGCATATCAGGAGAATCTGCATGTATCCATCTACACACTAAACTGTTGCATGCTGTGGTATGTTTCATCCATTTCTTTCCTCTACTGAAGTTCTGATCACCGTGTCCATTTTGGGTTATATGTATTAACTTCTTGCCCTGTGCTTGCAATATAACAGATTATCTTTGGAACTCCCGACAGAGCTGTATTGCCTTATGGACTGAAGCTTACCTGAGCTGCGAGGTTCTCTGCGTTTTGGGACCAGCAATTCATAGCAGGTTGGTTTGAAACTAGAAAATACTGTCACTCCATGCGATTCTTTCTCCACATTAGTCTGAAATAAGTGCAATAAGTGCCTTTGGCGATCCAGATTCGCTAAATCTGTTGTAATTGTAATTGATAGCTATTCTTATTCATTTCCTGTAACATATGTAAGATTGCACATATTATTGATGCAGCTGAAGAACCGCACGATATTAGGTGGGATTTCATGCATCGCTGTTTAAATTTTGGAAGTCATACAGCCTTGTTGCTTCATACCATGTATATCTTTTTAAGGATGGTTGAGTTATTAGGCTGTCGAAGCTCTTTTAAACAAATCAACAGCAATGGGTCGAGGCATTTCTTAGCCGCTGTGCTCAAGTTCTCGTAGGGGGCACCTGATGCTTTATGTCCTTGCTCCTTACCAGATAAGGAGAAGATCTTGTATCTTTGTTAACACGATATCATAACAGTTGGGTAAACACGACATAGGCATTTTCATTATTGGAGAGAGAATCTGGCAATATTTACATTTCACTTAGCTGTCTTTTATCCAAGTGATATTTCGGGGGGAAAACTGCAGGATGAAGTACTGTACAATAGTAATAAACGTGGCTCCCCTAAAAAAAAAGAAAAAAGGGTCTGTTGACATCCCTAATGTCAATGTTCTTAGTGTACTACTATAAATGCATAATTCTCAGTCGCTCCAGTTATCTTCATCGACTACAAAATCCGTTTGCCTCTTGCCATCATCTTCCTGCAGAGGTTTAGCAGTGCCAACAATCAAATGCCTAAAAAAGCTTATGCAATAATATCCCAATATGCCCGACTACTCCTGAGAAATTTGAATTTGATAGGATGTAGGAAAATTCTACAGAAAGATATATGATAACAAGAAATAGAAAATATACCATTTCAGTAAACGCTGGAGTTGATGGAGACCACACAAGAATTTGTCTGTCATTGCTGCCAGTATAAAGCTCCTGAATTCCAAAAGACTCAGCAATGGAATAGATGCGGGAAGTCAGGAACATTCAGGGTTAACAGAGGATAGTAGGAGTACAGGGAAGACTTACTTGGTCTTGTGCACTATAGTAGCAGCAATTAACAGGTTCATAGTGCCCACGGAATGTTTGAAATGTCATACCAGACCATAAATTGTACGCCTACATGAATATGGCAACATAAGGTGAACTCTAAAATTCAGAGTCAAAACTGAGAAGCTAAAAAATGGCAACGCACCTTAATGCTTGCCATGCATGGGATGAATACAAGTGATGGATCCTCAGTGACAGCTAATTGTAGCGGTTTGCTAGTCTGTAATCGCATAGCTTCAAAATTGACCAAAGTATTGCAGCCTGAATCAATATCCCAAAGTCTTAAGCGAGAATCAGAACCTGAAGAGAGAGGATAACAATCATTAATGCATACTGCATACAGGCATAACAAGAAGATAGCCACAGGCAATAATTCCTTTCAAGCAATGGCAATTGAATGCTCATAGAAATAGCAATTAAATTCAATCAACCTGAGCTAAGAAGGTACATCCCATCTGTAGTTGTTCTTAATCCTGTAACAGCACCATAATGAGCCGTTGCACGATTTTGACTAGAAGACAAACCAGGGTGCAATCTCTGTTGGATATGTCCATGTCCAGGGATTTGACTTTTGTGCAACTTGTGTGACTGCTTCTTACTCTTGTCTGTCCTCTGCTGTGCAGAGTAGATCTTTGAAGAAGATGAAGGTTGTAAAGAGTTCAAAGGATCCTGGTCAAAATTAAAAATGAGTACATTGATCATTTGCACATCTAGAGTGGAAGGCTGAGTTTGAGCATCATTTCTAGGACACAACAATCAACAAGAAGCAATGTATGCAGACCTTATATTTTAAGGATTGGAGCACTAAACTGATCCATAGCACCTATATACTGACACTAATATGTGAGACAAACCTATAAATTAGTAGCCGCAGAAATCAGCTTTTACTTGAAGGCTGACAGTATTTATCTGTAGCATTCCAACCATAATGTTTTACTTGAAGCCGTAACAGTTTTGAAGCTTTTGCAGAAAAAAAAAATGACAGTGGAAGTCCAGCTTTAGCATTGCAACCAAATATTCTGAAAACAAATGTAAGTGATGGATAATGGTGACCATACCTTATCTGAGGTGCCCTCAAGAAAAGGAGGCCGCCTTCCTAGTTGAGACCGTGACTGATCAAGAACAAGAAAGCATCCAGCTCGTCTTATGTCCCAAAATCGTATTGCTCCATCACAACCACCACTCATCAAAATCCACTCACTTGAAGTAGACCACTCCAAAGACATGATACCATCTGACATGTCAGATACTAAGGATAAGGTGGTAACCATACAAAGAAAGCAAGCATATTTTCATCACTACACTAGAAGTAAGAAACTAACCACGATGACCGGACAACGTGTGGGTAAAGGCTCCAGAAGCAATGTCACATAAACGGACCTGAACATCTGCACTTCCAGTAGCGATCAGCATATGTGTTGTTGCAATTGGGGACATTGCTGCACTGTACACTTTTCCAGGCATCTTAAAATCCATGACAACCTAGGAAAAAGAAAGCCAAGGAAAAAAAATCAGAACATCAGGATCACATCGTGCCACCACGAAGGAAGCAAGAGAAAAAAAAAATCAACAACTGACAAGCAGATGAACGCATACTTGAGTCGAATTAGTATCCCACACTTTGACATACTGATCAAAAGAAGCTGTCACGAACAGCCCAGTGTCCACAGGATACCATACGGCCATCGATACCGCGAACTTGTGGCCATTTTCATGCTGCTTGTCCACAAGGAGAATGCTCCTGTGCTTGGCAATGAACCCGGCTTCGTATTCGGTTGCATTCTGCACATCGAATATAGCGGCTGACCCATCCGATGCCCCTGAGAGCAGGTACCGCCGCTCTGTCAAATCAACCTGACCATATTGTCAAATTACAAACACCAGCGGGAGCGACTCGCGCATTGCGCATCAAATCCGCAAGATTCCATCTCTACGGGGTGTATTTCTCGAGGCATACAACATACAAATCGAATTGATCCGGAGGGAGGGGAAGAAGGGGTGGACCTGGAGGGAGTTGACGGCGCCGTTGTGCGGGGTGGCGAACTCCTTGCGGTTGGAGAGCGCGAGCGAGGCGGCGCGGCGCGCCCGGGCGGCGGTCTCGAAGCGCCGTGCTCCCAGCTCCCCGCGTTCCCTCCGCCTCACCGACTCACACCACATCCACTCCGCCGCGCACGGCAGCTGGTGTCCCTCTTCTCGGCGTCGGCGGCAACGGCGGCGAGCCCGGCGGGCCGGCGGGGAAGGATGGTGCGGGAGCGGTGCGCCGGCGTGGGATGGGAAGAGCCGCGAGAGCAATCCCAGGGCGGGAGCTAGGCTGAATGGAGTTGGAGGATGATTCGGCGGTTGCGCTTGGAAGCTGCCATTAAATTAGGCAGTTTTCATTCGTTTTTGATTTATGACGGCTCGGATCCTCCCGTCTCTTGGATAAACTCGACAACTAGGTGTAAGCGAATAAGCTGTGACCTTACGAACATACGTATAGATCAAAATAAACGGATTTACGATTAATTTTGGTCTATAAGTGAGTTTTGTGTGTTAGTCATTTACATCCTTATCGATAACCGTCATGAGTTCGATTCATATGGCTTTTATAAGGCATGTGGTGGATGTCGGGTTAGATATGGTAATAGAGACTCGATTACCGACTTCTCGCGGTGAATTCATATTTTAGGGAATGAAGATGGTTGATATCTATCATCCATGAAAAATTTAATAGTTCAAAAATCATCATCATTGGGAATGGTGGGGACAGGGACAACACTCCATCCTCCTCCCCACGTTCATTGTACCCAAGGACCAATTTAGATTTTTTCAATCGTAATAGCTTGTCTGACCCATACAATTAAGACCCAATAATTAGGTATATAAGTTCCTAAGTTCTAACCCTAAACCAAGTCAACCCTTGCCTATTCCCCATCTCCATCAGACCACCACTCCTTCCACGGATCCATTGTGCCACTGTCTCCACTCCAAACTCTCATCTGCAGTCTGCTTGTCGCCTCGTCCTCAACACGTGCGGGCGCGGGCGCATGACGCCGCCCTCTCCTCGCACGTGTCCCCGCCTCCCAAGTCCATCCACTCGCGTGAGGCTGCCTCTAGCTGTCTTCACGCCGCGCGGACGCAAAGAGGAGACGCAGCCATGAGTGCACGCCGGAGCCGCACTCCGCCAGGCGCCAGTGCACCAGGACGCTGTTTGCCATCATTGATTCTTTGTTTCTGTCCTCTACCATCATGCAATATGTGTTATGTGATCTCTGTGAACTTAGATGTATGGGAATGTTTTGTTGAGTAGAGTATTTGATATATGTTGATATGATGTGCTGTTGATTTGTGTAACTGTGCTTCATCATATATGATTTGGAGATGGATTTGTTGTTTAAGTGGAGATGAGGGCAACTGCGGGGATTAATGCACCGCGCGGGGATATGGGGTGGATAAAATGTAACCTCATTGTGGTTGCGAAGGCGGGAGCGGTCAAATTTTAACACCGCGGGATGAGGACGCGAATGTGACTCCTGATGGTGAATTCCCCATTGGCACTCTATGTCGGGTGAGGATTTACTCATACGTGGGTTTCACCTTTCTATTGATCCACACGATTAATATCTATAATGATAAAGTTATTACAACAGAGGATACAAACCCGATGCATGTCCGTGCTCCGAATGAGATATGGTGTGAATGTTGAGCTTGTTTACTCTATTACCAAAATAAACCTTATAAAAGATTTTAGTATAGTTAAATATTCTTTTAGTTTATTGTTTAAATAAACTTTATTAAATTTTGGCATAGTTAAGAATAGGACGTTGCTAATTTCTTTTTAACAGAATTGACTAGGCATTTGCTTGTGTTGTTATCAAAATTTTATTTGGCATTCAACTATGCCATTTTTCTCTATAAACCAAACGTATGATTATTTTTTAACATTACCAAAATATTGACTTAGGCTGTGTTTTTATATAGGCTTTTTTACCTTATCTTTCTCATTTTTTGCAAAACTTTTTTATACGAAAGTTGATTTAAAAAATCATATTAATCTATTTTTCAAAAAAATATTAACTAATACTTAATTAATTATGTATTAATGAGTTGTTTAGTTTTACGTGTGAAAAAAATTAGTTCTCAACTCACTTCTACAAAACCTAGCCTTAACAAAGTTGAGCAACGAACCAAAGAAACCCTCGTTTGCCGAATTGGGTTCCAGCACGGAGGGTGTCCCGTTTTGATTCTTCTTGAGGCCCATGTAGCAAGCAAATTACCAGTGGAGAAAACCGTCAAACCGGCATAGCTCCTCTCAAAAACAAACAAAAAGAGGGTTAAAAGAATCACGACATAGCTCGAGTCCAACTCCAAACCCGTCCGTCTCCTCTCCGGCGTCTTGCCCGACCGGAGCGCCGCGCAGGCCAGCGGCGTGGACGACGCGCCCCCCTCTCGATCGCCGCTCTCCCGCTCGACGCAGCTTCCATTCGGCGACTGCAAGGCCGCCCAAGCCAAGAGGTTATTCTTCCGCTCCATGATTCCGATTTTTCTTTGCCTGAAGATGATTCGCTGGATACTTTAGTACTTTCTACCTCGCTGTTTATTGGATCCGTTCAATTCGTCTCGTCGTTGGGACGAAAGTCTCTTGTATGTGGTTATTGGGACGAAATTCTTGCCGAGTAGCCTAGGGTTTAGGGGACCTTTTCCGCGATTTTTATCCTTGTGTCGATTAGTTCTTTAGATATTAGGTCTTGGGTACGACTGTTACACATCTTTTGTACTTGCAAAATAGGGTTAAATTAGGTCTTGACGAGACAGTTAGCCTGAAGATGCATCGTTCCTTAAATCCTTACTATAACCTGTGTAAATTGTGTTAGTTGTGTTCGATACAGTTCCTTAATTCCTTTATGGTGAGGAATATTTGATGTACTAGAAGATGATCATTTGTGGCACACTAGCATATATGAATGTGGGGCTAAATTCTATGTAATAGTATGTAGTGTCCATTATGGTGTTCTTATAATCTTGGAGTTCGATGGAAGAGCCTGACCGTGTAAATTTTCGTTGTGAATCTTACATCTACTTCATGTCCTCAGGGTTTCTTTGTAAGTCTTATCCCCTCGACGTTCCTTGAGAGAACATGCCTAAAATAAAGACAAGCCGTGTCAAATATCCTGGAGGATGGGAGCTTATTGAACCAACTATCCGTGAGTTGGATGCCAAAATGAGAGAGGGTATGAACATATGCTCCCCTTTCAGACGTTTATTGATGCTTCTGACCTTATATGGACACTAATATGATCTACTCATGCAGCTGAAAATGACACACATGATGGGAAGAGAAAGTGCGAAGCCCTCTGGCCAATTTTCCGTATTTCCCATCAAAGAAGTCGCTACATATATGATCTTTATTACAGAAGGAAGGAGATATCAAAAGAGTTGTATGAATTTTGCCTGGACCAGGGTTATGCAGACCGTAATTTGATTGCAAAGTGGAAAAAGGTTAGTATTTGGCCCATGATTTGCGAGTGCACATCATTCCTTATACTTTGTGCTAGTTTAGTAAGATGCCTTATCCACCTTGTATAATCTTTAAGACTTTAATTAACTTGTGTACAAAGATAATTCAGATGAAGCCATAGCCCCTGGATACACCGTTAAGTTTCTCACATTTTTTCCCATGCTTAGAATGTAACTTTACTGCTTGAACCATACTTTTTATACTTGTACCATGAAAAATAAAACACTAAACTAACCGCATCTTCCTACCATTTCTTGCAGTAAATCCATTATATTGGGCTAAGCTATCACATATTGATCCAATTTGACATGACACATCATAAATCTTGTTTAGAATCTAATCTATATGTATGAACCTGCAATTAATAGCTGTATGTCAAAGTTGAGTAGTGCCTTATTGGATTTCATGCAATGAACCACAGGAAATAGTGAAATAATGCAGCATGAGTGACTTGTGGGGATTTATGGAGATATTCTCTTACATGGGTATACCATGAAAAATAAGATTTTGGGAGCAAAATGAAAAGGCAGTTGACTAAAGATGTTTATGGATTTTCTGCTATGTATTTTTATTGGCACACTTGCAGCTGATGTAACCAGAAATCAAATCATGGATAGATTTCTAACACCCAATGATATATATATTTCTTTTCTGGACATCTGATAAAAGTTCACAGATTTGGGAGGGATGCAATACTTATGTTCCATATTACTACTTTATATAGTTGCCTTTGAACATTGATAACGAGGGGCCTAAATTGCCCCTAAGAATATTGTGACATGTATGTGACGAATTCAACTGTCAAAGTTTTCAGTCTCTTTGTAGATGCAAATCCTGAAGATGCTCTTTTAGTCACAAGAGTGTGTCAGGCATTCTTATATCAAATGTATCATTGCTTCTTCTTGTGTGTTTTCAGCCGGGTTATGAGCGCCTTTGCTGTCTTCGATGCATACAGACACGAGACCACAACTTTGCAACTACATGTGTCTGCCGGGTCCCCAAGCATCTCAGAGAGGAGAAGGTTATAGAATGTGTTCACTGTGGATGCAGAGGCTGTGCCAGCGGTGATTGAGATATCGTCATTATCTTGTTTGAATCTGTCAAACTAAGCAAACAAGATGTTTCTTGAGCGAAATTTCGGATAAAAACGCTTACGAAAACGTTTTGTAAACCTGCCTACCGGGTATGACATTATTTAAGTACCTGAGAATGTGGTTACGGTCTGCATTAATCTGCCGCATGGTCATTGCTTGATCATCGGCCGCAACACCGTGCTTGTGTGTATTCTAAGTTTTTTAATGGAGACATCTGTTACTCGATGCTAATTGCCGCTATGGCCTTTGAAGACGTACTGTTCTATGCACGATGAGCTGACTTTGCTTTGAATGACCTTATCGAAACCGTTGCAAGATTCAAATGTTTCCGTGCGGTAGAGGTTCGTGATCCAAGCAGAAAGATTCCAAGCAAGGACAGCCTGAGATCTCGGCCATTTTTGGAGCGCCAGTAGCAGTAGCACGAGAGGACGTAGTTTTGCTGGCTTCGTCGCGTTGCTCGAACATGGCAAAGCTGTACCACGTTTACTACTCTTGTCCTCGACGAATTTACCGCATAAACAAGTGCTACTGGAGTTCATGTACACAGTACACTAAAAATCCAAACTCATTATTTTGTAAGATGCCAAATTGCCAATATGCCACTGGACCCGGACAGGGCAGGAGGCAGATCAGTCGATCGATCAGTTAGGTGAGGCATCGCCATTCTCCCTTGAAAATGGACGGCGCAGCTTAGCTAACTACACCGTTGCGGTGGTCTCGTCAGCCCATGGCCCCCGTGCAACGGGTCGCATGTGTCGCGCGTAGCCAGCCTACTCCCTTGGCCTGGCTGTCGGTGCGCCGTGCGCCCGCGGGCGCGACTACGACGCGCGCTGCGTGTGCGCCGTGCGCGGCTCACGGGAAACCAAGCCGTTTTTAATACGCGGCGCCGGTCAAGCCACACCACCGGCATGTGACAGTGCGCGCGCGGCGCAGAGCGGCATACGTACGCAGCAGCGTCACCGCGGCTCGGGCTCGGGGAGTGCGTGAGCGCCAGCACAGCGCGCGCATGCATGGCGGACTCCGCGGCCATGACCGTCGACTTCCTCCGCGCGCGGCTGCTCTCCGAGCGGTCCGTCTCCCGCGCCGCCAAGGAGCGCGCCGACCAGCTCGCCAAGAGGGTCAGCCAGCCACCGCGCGGCGCGCGCGGGGCCTACTCGCCATGTCCATCTCCTCGCTGTCGATTCTGCCATTGATTGCATGTCGTTGGGTCTCTTGGTTTTAGGTTGCGGAGCTGGAGGAGCAGGTCCGGGCGGTGACGACGCAGAGGCGGCAGGCGGAGCGGGCGGCGACGGAGGTGCTGGGTATTCTGGAGTCGCATGGCTTCGGCGGCCACCTCTCCGACGTGCTCGACTCGGGCTCCGACCGCGACGGCGAGGAGGATGACGACTCACGCGACGCGAGGAGCGACGGCGACACGGCAGGCTCCCGCGGGGAGGAGCAGGCAGCGGCGCCGGCGCAGTGCGAAGCGGCGGAGGACGCGCTGTCCGGGACGGCCGAGCCCGGCGGGCTGTCGTGGAAAGGCCGCAGCGTGAGCCCGCGCAAGGCCAGGCAGCTCAAGCAGAAGCACCGGAGGAGCTACTTCTACCTCCTCTCCTCCGATCCCTCGCCCAAGTACCGGATGGGGCAGTCCTGCAGGAAGAACAAGCGCAAGGAGCTCAGGTCCGTCCCGCCATTGACGCTAAGCACCAAACAATCCCGCTCCCGCCATTGCTTGTCGAAATCTAACATGCCAAGGCTCTGCTCATCAGCAATGGCAGGTCGAGGGCGCCGGAAGAGGAGCGCGGCGACGTCGAGGAACTCGTGGGAAGCCAGAAGGGGCAGCAAGACGGATCGGATTGCACCGACTACTACATGGACGGCGAGGTGGTCGGAGACGACCGGAGTTCAGGTGACGGCGGCGGTGGCCAGTATGTGATCAGGTACGAGAAGGACGGCGAGATGGAGAGGGTGCTCGAGAGACAGGCCGAGCTAATCGGCCTGTATGAGGCGGAGGAAGAAGCTCAAAGGCAGTGGGAGAAGCAGTTCAACGAGAACCGGAGCTCAGCCAAAGTAAGCAACCAAATTCAGAAACATTGTCCCGAGTTGTGATATCACATTCTTTCACTTTTAGAGAAAATGTTTCACATGAACCAACTTCTGCAGTATAGTACATTTGTACAACAAGATAATCTCATAACTTTGTAGTACCATGAACTACGCCAGTGAGAGAATCAGCTTCCCCTTGACTTCCACATGCTACCAAATTTAGTGCACATGCAGTACAAAAATGTGACTACCAACTTGATTACTATAAATAATTTGTTCTTTCAAAATGCTTTTTTTAATAACAAAAGGCACTGCAGAATGCAGTGCAGAGCTTAATTACTATCATGATTGAAACCTGTTTGCCTTGGTTCAAAATTCGACATTTTACCCATACTTTTGTCTTCGGAACTCCAGGGCCATGTTGAGGTAAAGAATAAGGCGTGCCAGATTGAAAATGGTTGGGAGCAGAGCAAGGAGCATGCTAGGCTCGCGGATCAAGCGGTACATTGCAACGAAGAGGCAAAACCAAGCGTTAAAAATCACCCCAGCGCCAGCAACAACCGCTCTGCTGGCCTTCTGTTGAATGGTTCCCTTCCTGAATCACCCCAAAACGCATCAGGACAAGAAGCTGCTGCCGACCAACGTGACGCGCACGAGGAGCATCACGACCACTGTCATGCACAGTCTCAAGGAAGCTCCAATGGCGCCGGCACAATGACAGGGAAGAATCAAGAACAAGAAAACGAGAATCCGGATGGATGTTCAAGCTACTGTGCCATCAAAGCGGCATCAGATGGGAGCCCGTCAACGAGTGATGCCACCCTGAACAGCAAGGTCTCTGACTGGAGCTCATCACGCTTCCATGACCATGGTGACAACCAGGTCGACGCAGGGCCAGATCAACAGCCAACAAGCAACATGGACATAGAGTGTGTTCTTCAGGCACTTCAGCTTGCCAGGATTTCCCTGAGTCAGAAGCTGAGCAAGCCAGTTCCACCCAGCCAGGTGACGCTGGCGCTTCCGGCACCAGGGGACGATGAACATTCAGAAGAAGATGGCTACTCCCCCGTCGACGACGAGTTCAATTCTGCAAGAGAAGAGCTCTGCAGCTCAAGCCAATCTCCTGATCAGGAGATACTGGCTCTTCCTGCACCAGAGGATTACCATGGAAGGGATAATTTGCCTGTCAATGACGATGCCACCATTTCGCTGACAGAAGAACAGACCAGTCCAAGCCCACACCGGCAGGAGATCCTGGCTCTCCCGGCTCCAGTAGATGATGATTACCACAGAGAGATAGTGGATGACATCAAGATACCCATCTGCACTGTCAGCTTGTTTCGGTTGCCAACGGACTCATTTCCAAAGGACGAGATGCTCTCAAGTTGCAGCAAATATGGTGGTTCAGAGCTCAACCTGAGACCAACTGCAGCTGTTCGTCAGAACGCCTTCTCGAGCAACACTGCTGATAGTGCCACAGTAGCTCCGTCAGAGATCAGAGATGATCATGGCTTTTCAACGAGGCAATGTTACGATCCACACAGTTCTGGCCTGCTCTCTGTGCCTACTTCTGGTAGGTGTAGCACTCCAAGTTCAGATTTTACAATAGGGAGAGCCTCTTTCCTCTCCGGGATTCCAGGACTCGCCGAAGATTTCAGGAAGGGAAGGCCCCTTGCAGATGCAGACCTGTTCATGCAGCGTGGCTGCGATTACACTATTTCTAATAAGTGGATGCTGTAGCTTGTAACATGCATGAATTTGTTCTCTTTGCTTTACTAGTACTAGCAGTCAAGCAGCACCGATTACGGACAAGTATAGCTCATGGTTGCATACTTTCATATCCTTGCGAAAAGATGCTCGATTACTAGGGGAGATAATTTGACCAAGGCATGGGAAGTGCGCCACTTTTTGCCAACTGGTATGTTCAAGTGCATTTGCAAACTTGCAGCCTTGCAGGTCACAAAGAAGCAAGCCTTGCGCGGTTGCGCCACTGGATGGCCTGCGGCTAACCATTTATCCCTTGCATTGCATGTCCAGTTCTTGTCCTTTGTTTATGTGGCTTGCCCGGCAGTCATGATAGCGGAGTGTTGCTTGACTTCGGAATCAAGCTTGCTACACATTTTTTCCCCCAAGTGAATTCATCATAATGTTTCGCATATTGTGCTGCATCCGGTGACAACCGGCATCATTGCCGTAGCGCATGTACTCCTAGATACTCCTTACGTGCTAACTGTTGTACACGCGACATCGAGCCGTGCACGCAGCTAGCCGTAGACAAGCAACAGCATTGGAATTTGGAAGGAGCGTGCTGAGAGCCTGAGAAGCCACCCGTGCCGCCGTGCCCGGCACGGCCGTTCCATGTGAAAGTCCTTGTCAGCCTCGTCATCAGCACAGGCCGGTGGCAAGGTCCATTGGCTTTGACCCCTCAGAAAAGAGGATCCATTGTCCACGACAAGGTTATATAGAGTGCCTGAGTGGTCTCAGAACTGTCTACATATGTGGTTAAGGGAATAACCAACAAGTCAGCCAGCCATGATAACCAACAAGTCAGCAAAGAGCCAATGAGTAATGGCTGGGTTAAGCCAAGGTTGGCAGGTGGCAAGGCTACTGGAAAGGTGGCTAGACAGTACAGACTCTTTGATTCCCCGCCCTTGTACTTCAGACAGACAGGTTTACATGCTTGACAGTTGACATAGATGCCAGCCTTGAGCACTGTGAGGCTGAGATGCAAATTCAGCAGGAAAACCTGGCACTGTGAAAACTGCTACCACTAGTAGCTAAGTTGAAAGTAAGATCACCCCCCAGAAATGTTGAAACCCAAGTAAGATAACTAGATCAATTAAGCATAGCTCAGGTTTAGCTCTGATCATTTACCGCCTGTACAAATAGATAACCCTAACACCAATTAAATAGTACCAGGAGAAGAGCAAAATCTGTAAGTGATGACAAAAGGTAGTCCAAAAAAATGTGAGAAACCCCTGGTGCATCTAGCATCTGCATCAGGACAAGACAACTAACCTAGAGAGTAATTCAGGATGTACACTCGATACCTTGGTTGAAAAAGGTTGGGAAACAGTCGGTCATGATTCGTGACTAACCATTTCTTTCGCTTGACATTTTGCACAGTAACCATTTCCATTTCGCTACAAACCACACCAAAACTGTGCTATAGGCCAACGCATTTCACCCACCTGAATGCTTGTCCAATCTTGAAAGGAAGTTCATAGTCTTTCATGACAGCTGATTCTCTCCTTGCCACCTCTGCCTCTGACCATACATACAACCCCCGCTCTTGGCGACCACCAGGGACAGTATTGTCAAGTATGAGGGCAACCAAAAATGCTATGACCATGTTGAGTGACAGTAACGTGTTGAGAATATAGTTTACCTGAGAGCAAGGAAATAAAGGAATTGCAAATCAAATAGTTAACATAAACATGATAATAAAAATATTGCCATCTTATGAGACTGCTGTGAATGAATTTGTCAGGCTTCACAAACAAAATGAGAGAACATTTTTTATATACTGCAAACGTGCCTACGCAGGAAATTAGAAGGCAATATGTCATTCATGTGAATGGGATTGAAAATATAATGGCATGGTATATAAGAGTGAAATAATCGCGTTCTTTGTTAAGGGGGTAACTATACTGGAACCATATCTAAGTTCTGGCACTCAACCCAAGCACTTCTACTCGATAAAGTTCGCTACTCACAAGTCACAAACTACACTTCAAGTTTCTCTGAATGTCAATCTACATTCCACAATTCTGAGTATTTAGCTCATCATTTTTAGGTACACTCCAAGCTCAAAACAAACCAACCGGACAAATCCTGGAGTAGATTCAAAAGGTTATTACCACTAGGAATTGATAGCTTGACTAATTTCAGTTGAAGCGTTGTATATACATGACATGTTGCATGCAAAAATTAAAGTTCCAAGAGATCATATCAAAACTGAAGAGAGGAAAAAACTATATTTAACCATAAATTTCTAATTCTGACTATTTTCCCAGGATTTGTTTATTCCTTTCTTTATGTTTCTTTTTACCGCTTCTTTATTTCTCCAGTTGTACAATATAGTTATTTAAATGTTCCAGATACTTACATAAGACACTGTGCAACAACATTGTTACTGAAAGAAACGAGATATTTGTTATTGTAGCAGGCAAGCAGCATGAAGAGTTACAGTTGACAGTAGACTATCCATATTTGTAAATAATGTAAGCACTATAATATGGACTCTGCATGTGTATCACCAGTTTTTTGTTCATGAATTTCCATTGAAACTCTAGGATGCAAACAGCATAGTGTTAGAGAAGATGAACAGTTGAGTACATACCCCACTAGATCCAGTGTGTATAGGTCCATGAGATGCAACAATGTATGGCTGGAAGTAGGTTGGAACAGATGAATTTGCATTAGGCTGTAATCTGTACTGCTGGATGTACGATGGAACTGACAGGGACAAAAACAAAGCTAGCCCTACTACAATACTGTTCCTGGAGCTTCCATTGGCGCTATAACGAAGATTGGACAAGCCAAGGGCACAGAGCATGGCCCACATGAAACAAAGAAGAGCAGCAACTAAAACATCAGGAATAGAAGCAATGAAGGCACCAACTTTTCCTACAACGCAGACACAAGAATTGTTATAGCAAGAACCTGAATGCTGTCACAGTTAAATGATGTCTACTCTTCCAACACTGTGTGATATCATTTTAAAATACAGGGAAAAAATGCAAATAGTTGCTTACCAACAAAAGAGAGTAGTATAAGTACAATAGCACCAAATCCAACCGCCCTCCGATTACCCATTTTAGTAACCGCAATTGTGTGTACATTCTCTGTTATTGTTGCAGACCCAACTCCTGTACCCCACAAGCCAGCTAAGACTGTGGAGATACCTTCAACACCAATGCCCCTGCTAACAACCCCAGCTGTTGGTGGTCTTGTGGCCACAAACAAAGAAGATGCATGGTAGGAACCAACCTTGAGTCCAAAATGCATAAATGGATTGTCAGAAAACAGAATAAATTGGATAGTGAAGAGCAATGAATGGTTGATTCTAGAATCCTACTCGCTGAGTGATCCAATTTCAGGCATTTAACAATATAATAAAATAAGTGTCAGAGAAGAAAGCTTATGTTAAGTTGATGTTTAGCAGAGGGGCAACAATATACTTTGTGGATCATTTCCCAGTAAGTACTAGATTATTTATCCACATTTATGAAAAGTAAACAAACCAAAAGAAAGAAAAGAAGGCATCATCTAAGTTCAAAGCGACTATAAACTTACTGAATCGGCTGATGCAATAACAGATGCAACACACATCACAAGACCCATTTTCCAACAGAAAATTGGAGTGCCCCATTGCAACGGATATGGAAATCTCAACCAAGGTGAAGATCGCAAGGCATGTGAAATGTCTACGCGACAAGATTTCATCCTCAGTACATGCTTCTGGCAATAGGCTGATACATTGTTTGAGGCAGGAATATTTGCATCACAACCTCTGTAGCTATAAACTCCAGTTGCTGTTAGAACAAAAGCGATAGCCCATGTGATCCCTAGAGCAAGAGGAACCTAAGAAGGCAGCACCAAAAGTTGAGCAATTAGAATTGCATAATCACACTAACCACTAACATAGATGGAGGTATTAACTCAAATAACTATCAGCCCAGATCTTACCGCATAAATTAAAAACACCCGATAGCCAAATAACTTTATTTTTCGGAGGTACTGTCACAGAGAAATAGACAGATCATCAGCTTAAGACATTATTTGCATATAATATTACAATGCATTTAACAAGTTGGTTTACTGCATACTCACTAGTGCAAACATAACCACCATCAATAATTGTAATATGCCCATCTCTATACATGACCCTACTTTAGTGAACCCATAACTGAAAAATGAAAGTCCAACAGCTGCGACGGTTGGTGAGATGACAACTGGATTTATCAACCTGAAACAGAGGTAGTTAATGACAAAATGCTCAGTAAAGATGGAGATACATATGTATTGCTATTTGTCACAAAAATATACAGTTGATGGTACAGCCAGAAGAAATAAAGGTAGGCTTTACTAATGTTTCATTGATCTGGACCCATCAGTTTATAAGACATGCAAAAGTATGTTTTTGTCCTAAAAACAATGGTTTTATGCAAAGAAATTAATTCATAACTGTGATGCTCAAAAGCAGGAAACAAGTATAATAACTAGTAATAACTAACAAAGTGTTCTTTATTGTTTGAGTACCTTTACGGTGGACTTCTACTACCATCACCAGTATAAGTGATATCAACCATTGATTTATGAGTTTTACTACCAGTAGAAAAAAATTATTCTACTACAAGTAGTTGAGGTGGTAGTATAAATAGACCGATTCATTAGATTAGAAAACATGAACAGTCTGGATTGATTCTATAAAATACCAATACAGACCATTGTAAAACACCTATGTCATAGTCAGTGTTCGTTAACATATTGTGACCATTGTTAACAAACACCACATAGATAAGAGAAAGTTGTTCACAGCCATCACAAGATGTGTCTCTTTAGTACAGTAAAAATTTTGGAGCAGTGTTTTTTTCTTAAGAATGTGTTGGCACTCAGTATGCACCATTCCAAACAAAAATCTGATTCACTTTTTACCAACTCCAATCATATGACCATGGTAAAGAAAGAAATGTACTGACATGTCAACAAGCCATGAGATAGCAGACAACTTGAGAAAAAGATGGATGTGTTTGCATCTTATAAACAGCAACGGTTGCACACCTTAGAAATAGTGACATTAGGCCTGTATATCCTAACAGCACTTGGAATGCACCTCCTATTATGATAGCTCCCTGCAGGTGCTTCATGATGTGCTTAAAGTTCTGCAATAAAATACAACACGTTAGGCTCAACAGCATAAGCTCTAAAACAATGACAAAGCAATCCCTACATGATAACATGTGGCATTGCATCACGCCAACACAAATAAAATTTATACCGCATACATTGTGATTGAGCCCAAAGAATTCAGGGGAGTTGATTATTGCAAGCGCAGGGGCAAGATATACGAAGGATGGTCCCTGCACAAGAGGCAGCCTTGTCCCACAGAATGTGTGCAGCAATGTGGTCATCCCTGAGACAAGCAACACCGTGGACACCACCGCTGCCATATCATCCTAAGCATCCAACAACACATATTAAGTACTAAACCTACAAAACCGAACATGCTGGGAGAACTACTACAAATTGAAGCCACGCTCACAGGTGAACCGCCCATTGCAGGAACCATCACGAGTGGGGTCAGGATGATTGAGCCAAGCATGGAGATGTAATGCTGAAATCCATATACCGCTATTGGAACTGCAGCACATCGTAAAACCTCGTACATTAGCACGCACGCTCGCACATGACAGTGTTGATAATTTACGTCCTCCTTTTGAGTACTTACATACTCCGGGGCTGTCACGAAGCTCGTACTTGGGCCGCTCCGGCACACCGTCGTCGTCCTCCTCTAGCAGCTGAGGAAGCGGCGCTGCAGCTGCCTGCCCATTCGGCCTTCCGCCATCTGAATCCCTCCTCCGCGTCCTCGCAGGAGGCGGCGGCGGCGCTTGCGGCTTTGCCTCCGCATTGGCCGCGGTGGCGGCAGGAGGGGGCGGGAGGGCGGAGTTGGGCCGGGCCGGTGGGCCGGACTCCAGATCGGAAGGGGCCTCGGCGGGGCGAGGCAGCGATACCTGGCCGGAGCTGGAGGCGGAGGCGATGGCGACGGACTCGCCGGAGATGCGGGACTGGAAGCCAGTGCGCTTGGCCCAGGAGAGGGGCTGCGCCTGCGGCTGTGGCGGCGGTGCGGGGGGCCATGGCCCGGGGCGCCCCCGGCGAGCCGCGCCGGAGGAGGATGACATGGCGGAGGCGGAAAGGGGGGGGGGGTCACCGCCGGTGAGCGGTGGTGGTGATTAGGGGGGAAGCGGTGGCGAGGGTTTTAGGGGGTGGGAGCGGTGCGGGGTGGCGGAAGCAGCAGTGAGCTGGACGCGTACTAATCCATGCGTGGGGAAGGGGAGGCGCAGATTTTGCAGTGTGGGGCCCACGGCGCCAGTGGACGTTATGGCGTTGTCACGATTGTGCGGCGTGCGTTTGAAATTTGTCGAGATAGGATGACGGCTGAGGGGCTGATGTTTTCACTTTTCAGTTAGCTCGGGTGCTGGGCTGCTGATGCTTGGCGATTTTTTTTTAGAAATAATACTTTATTAATAGATAATTAAAAAATAAAGGTTGATTGATTAAAATTGTAAGTTTAGCATCCCATCGAACAACCAAAGATCGACAGGATACATATCAAACAACTGCAGTTCAACAGGGTATTCAACAGGGGATACAAATTTTTTAAAAAAAGAGAAAAATCACTGTTTAACACTGTTCATGTGGGACATGTCGAACATTGAAAGTTCGATATGCCTCTGTCATGACACTATTCATTTATTTTTTTATTTTTTAAGTGGCCCAACAACCCTGTCAAATAATCGCAGTTCGACAGGGGACCTGTCGAACTTCGGTTGTTTGACAGGATACTAAAATTGTGATTTTAAGCTTCTGTTTTTATAATTTTTTATTAAAATAATATTATTTTTTAAAAAAATTCGATGCTTGGCTAGCTGCATGGTGAAACCAGAATAGATGGAAGGTGGAAGAAGAGGGGGAGGAAGAAGGGTACGGGGCTGAAAGGATGAAGAAGATAAGCACCCCTCTCGCTTGATGCTAGATCCATCCCTGCACACAGGTGATCTTTTGCAATAATTAGCTATTAAGAACTAAATGATCTTAGTTCTTAGAATAAGATGCCCTTTGCATGTTGGACTTTGTGTCAAGATTGCCATATGCAAAACAAAGCTGCTCCCTTCATCCTAAGCTTTTTTATGTTTATTTATCAAAATATTTGATTTATATCTATGATCACGTAGACAGTCCACTATAATAATTTGGTCAATATTCCGTTTTAAACTGGCCCTAAATCATTTCAGATAAAATACGATAAAGAATATGTTAAAAAAACCAACGTTTCGAATGAACTTACCCATGCATGCAAATTCTCACTGATCATAGACAGAGATTTAGCACTAGAGTTTGCTATTAATAATTATTTCATCTAAACAATATTGGCTTTTTGATATGTTTAGACTTTCCAGTTTCAGCTTCTGTAAGGTTTGCTGAATGCTGCTGAACTTATGTAACAAGATACGGCTGGGAGCTCTCGAGCAAAAGGTTGAAATTTATAATTTCATTGTACAAAAAAAGAATAAGTTCATTAGAGGTCCCTTAATTTGACATCGAATCTGATTTTCATCTTTAAATTGAAAAATCAGATACAACGGGTCCCCCAACTTACAAAACCAGTGCAAACGAGGTCCCTCGAAAGTATTGTCTTCGGTTTTGACTGACGTGACATCTACATGGCTCCTTTAACTAAGTCTTCATCTCACGTGACAATGACGTAACGCCTACATGGCAATTTGATCCAAAAAAATAAAAGAGAAAATTTAAAAATTTAAAAATAAAAACAAAATATGCGGGGCCCATATGTCAATCAAAAATAGTGGGACCCACATAAAAAGACCCTGATATCACCTAAACGGAGGTGAATAGGCGTTCCTTAAATTTACTTCAAATTGTAGCGGTTAAAATCAGGGCTCGAAACTTCCTAGCAAAGGGCCCATAACATCCTGGCAACTTTTACTGCCGAGCAAAAAAAGCTGCCTAGAACTTCCAGGGTTCTTCCTAGGAACTTTCAGGCAGTTGTGAGTTGTTCTTTCAAGCACCTCACAAGTAAAATGATTCACAAGAAAGCTTAAACCACATAGAGGTACAACATGTATCAAACAAGAGAAATATAGAGGAGAATACACAAGATCGCACAAGTGGTCATACAAGGGGAGATAAGATAGCACAACTAAGCAAACAAGGGGATAAAAATCACGATCACAAAGATAAAGAGAGGTAAAGGAGACAAACGATTTGTTTCCCGAAATTCGGATTCTCCACCAAGAATCCTACGTCTCCGTTGAGGTGCTCCAAAGAGCCGGGTCTCGATTAACCCCTTGCCTCACCAAGCAAAGGCCTAGGAAGAGGTCTTCGGTCTTCAATCCAACACCCCTAGGTACTTCTCTTTGGTTTCAAATGACCATTAAGATTCACAACTTGAACACCAAGAGAACACCACAAGTGAGGCTTGCTCTACCAAGATGACCTCCTAAACCTCAGTTAGGAATTCACTCACCGGGTATTTTGTTCCCTTTCGGAGGTGAAATAACGCTTTCACAAACTTCCCGCGACTCACCACAAGCTTGGGAGCTCACCGGGCAACGCCCAGCCATCTAGGAGGCTTAACCTCCAAGAGTAATAAACACAAACGATAATTTGCTTACTATGAACTCAAGTGCTCAAAGGATGGATTGGAACTCTCAAGCTCTCAACCTTGCAACCTCTCAATCTCTCAAATCTCTTTCCAAATCTCACGCACAAAGATCTACCACTATGATAGGAGGTTTGGGAGGGGATATTTGGCTTTGGATAGGTCCAATCTTGCCCCAACTCAGCAGCCAACAAAGGTGAGAGTGGAGGGGCTTAAAAACCCAAGCCTCCCAAAACTAGCCGTTACTCAAAAAACTAGTCGTTACTCATAGATCATGGCCCGAAACTTTTTGGCCCAAGGACCGAAACTTCCTGGCAGCCTCCTCGGCTAAAAAGAAAATTTGGGTCAGAATCAAGGTAGCAGAATCAAGTTCTAAAACCACTCATAGGTTAGGTTAAGGCTTTGGTCTCTCAAGTTAGCACTTGCATATGTCACTTTGAGCACCGAGACATAAACAAATGCATCAACATTGCATCCCTCTTAATAGTATGACATTCTATACTCAAATGCAAATAAAAAAGCTATACCAGTAGGAACGCCTTCTTGCCATCTTCTTGCTTCACCTTGAGGGTTGCCAACATCAATGCCATCTCACCACCGAGGCTATTCTCACCTACAACTCATTAAGCACATTAGTCCCAAATCAATTATACCTTTGCCTTGATCAATGCCCACTTTAGCTCTTGGCTTAATGTTCATCAACGAATCACATCCTCTTGATCTTTGGCATTCCATCTTGCGCTCTTCTTATAATGGATGCGGATTACTCATAGCTTCAAATGACCTCATACGGTCCATCACGATAAAGCCTTCACTCGCCCTTCACCACCGGATTCGGTCCATCGGCGCCAAGCCTCTCGCTTGCCCTTCACCCCTCATGGTCCATCATAGCCGATCTGTGTTTGCCCTTCACCGTCTTGCCATAGATAGCCACTTCATACTCCGTATCATCAATGTCTTCACTTGTTCCTCATTAAGCTATGATGTCCATCTTCTAGCTTCAATCTTTTAACTTGATGCCAAAACTCAACCTAATCTCACCAACTCATGGAAATAGTTAGTTCCAACAATGGGTTGTCATTAATCACCAAAACAATTACCACACTCTTAGGGTCATAGATCTTTCAATCTCCCCACACAAGGCAACTCTAGGGCATGGATCTTTCACCACATGTCACCCCTCTCTACCTCTATCTCTTCTCTCTGCCAGCCTCGCTGGAGCCAGCTGAGCACTCATAGAGAGGGAGGAGACGGGGAGGCTAGAGAACCGGCGGGGAGCGGGGCGGGGAGGGAGGAGGTCAAGAGGTCGGCGAGCGGGACGGGGAGGCCGGCGAGGGGGGTGGGGAGGCCGGGAGATTGGGAGGCCGATCCCCTTTTCCTCCTCTCGCCATCGATGGGGTGCAAGAAAAATGTCTCTATTGAAGACAATGAGTACTCCTTCCCGCAAGACGCTGCCGCCATCGACCCCGCCCCGCTGCCGACAAGGACAAGCCCATCAAGAAGGGCAGCAAGAAGGGCAATAAGGGTGTCACGCCCAGAGATTCGCTAACCCGAATTCCAAGCAGAATGTGCATTCAACCCCTGTCCAGGACCGGCTAGGGTACACAAACGACAAAGTTGACATACATATCCACGTCTTACAAACACCATAAAAAATATATTACATAAATGCGGCGGAAAGAGATAAACAAGCTATTCTAGATAACTAGACGCTCGCAGCGTGGCAGCACCATTCCACGGGCATCCTCGACGGCAACCACAAGCCTACTCCTCTAAATAACCTCCATCGGAAACGTACTCCAACTCTGGCGTGGGGAAAAGATAGGGCAAGGTTGAGTACTACCCACTGTACTCAACAAGTCATACCGAAAAGGAAAAAAATGATGCAAGTAAAAGCAAAGGAAGCTGAAGGGGTTTGTTTGCATGAAATACGCATTTAAAGACAATAGTTGAATGCGGTAAAGCAGTTGAGTTAATTAAGCAAAGTTAAATCATCACTGCCCAATGCTACACCATGTTGCAACAGGCCCAAACCACCACCTGAACTACACCAGTTCCATTAAGTCAGGTTATTAAAAAATATGACTAATCACGGTGAATCTAGTTGATCGCCCATAACCGCAGGCACGACTATTCGAATAGTTTTACTCTGATCAGAGGTGTACAACTGTGCCCACAAGACACCGCCCCACGACACGTTACCGTGCGTCGGCATACCACCACGGTACACCGGAAAGGGACTGTGACAGGACCCTTTGCATAACCCTCCCTAACCAAGCGCACCACACCACAGGTTTCGCCCCCACCTTTAAACCAAGGCAGGCAGCCCCCTCTCGTGCCTAGGTGAATCCGGAAGCCAATCAACGAGTAAACCCCTGCCAACCCAACTCCATCATGCCCACCCTTGCCTGGATGCATTGGCTAGGAGAAGCCACACTACAAGCCCAATCGTTGCCCATGCTGGTTTGTGGAAAGTATGGTAATTCTTTCAGGGTTTACCGCGAACCGATCCTTAATTGCCATGAGTGCGACTAGCAGAACCACACACCCACAGCCCACCGTTTGTCATGTTTTAGTTTAATTAGTACCATAGTGTCACTTAAATGAAAATATCATTAAAGGGACTATGCTAAGTAATTAAGTGAAAAGACCCCCTTGATGTGCTACTTGATCTAAGCAGGGCTAAGTATTTCCTAAACTAGCAACTACTCAAATTATTTCTCAAGCTACCAAAGGAGTAGGATATTTGAAACATAAGTTTGAGTACAATAGGTAATTAAGCCCATAAATAACATTATAAAACAATGCAATATTTGAAGAAAAATAAGACATTCACAATTTAGGTACAATATGTTCAAATGATAAGCATGACTTGCCTTGCTCTTGCGCTAGATCGACCTTTGCAACAACCTCGAAGTACACAGGAGTGTCGAAATTACCGGAATCTAAACGAAAAACAAAACACACAAGCAAACAGGCTATAAGTCTACTGAAATAGGGAACAAAACTATTTTTAATGGATTCTCGGCATTTTTATGAATTTTCTGCAACTTGAATGGACTCAAACAGAGTATGGGTGAATTAATTATGAATTTTAGAAGATTAATTGTGTTTTTACTATAAACAGAAAAGTCCTGATTTAAATTATTGCGCAATAACTCCCAAGGCTGACGTCAGCGGAGGAAGGGGCGACAGCGCCGACAGGTGGGCCCCACCTGTCGGTGGCACGGGGCCCCTGTCCACGGTGGTCCGAGTCCACGAGATCGGCTGGCGCGCGGCGTGCCACGTGGCACACGCGTGGCGCCGACGCGGCTGCCACGGCAGCAGGCGCAGCGGCACGGGGCGGCGCGGGCGGCAGGCCGGGGCGACGGCGCGGGCAACGGGCCGAGGCGGCGGTCGGGCGGGCGGCATGAGAAAGAGGAGGGAGAGGAGTCCTCACCGGAGCCAGGGAAGACGACGGCGGCGGCGGCGCTAGAGGGCACGAGAGCGGATGGTGATTGGGGGAAAAGAGAGAGGGGAGAGCAGGGAGGGTTTTTATAGGGAGTCAGGGAGCTCGGAGTGGCCGGTTGAGGCTGGATTTCTCACCGGAGTGGGAGAGTGGAGAGAGGAGAGAGAAAGCCGGGATTCGGTTTTGAATTCCGCGCTCCACGATACGGCACGGGCGGCGCGGAGTGGGGGAGTGGGTGCGGGTGGCGTGGGCGACGCGGGGAGGTGGGCGGCGGCGGTTGCGGGAGGCGCGAGTGGCGGGC